>JANQAP020000103.1:1346178-1361917 GCA_026874005.2 Erythroxylum coriaceum
TTTCTAGATTAATTGCATTAAACAATTTTATTTCTTAAACAAAGTCTTTTCTAAATTAAGTGGTGTCTAGGCATCAACCCTTGTGGGATCGATATCTGCTCTTTCTAACTATAAGTCACGACCCGTTCACTTGCAGTTTTTAAGCGTAAAATAAGTAGATAGAATTTACAATCCATTAACAGAGACTTGTAGCCATAACATCTCCTTTAAACTCCAGGCACCTTTATCCAATTGGTGAAGGTGGTGGTGGGGAGAAAATAAGACTTTGGGAAGGCAAAAGAGAGTGGTTCTATCATCGGAGCAGAGACTGCAGAGAGCAAAGAAGTTGTCATCCGAAGAGACTTCTCGAATCTCTTCACTCTGTGTTTGTGTTGTGTGATTGATTTTTATATGAACTGAACGGGACGATAGAGAAGCTTGGGGCTTCGGTGGATTTGGAATAATTAGGAATAATAGAGAAGTTTGGACCCTTAAAATGATGATATCATTTCCATCTTTAAGTTTTTGTTTCCCTTCAATAAGCAAAATGGTCGCCAAAGGACCTCCTAAAGGTAACCTCTATGCGACGATTTCAAAAATTGTCGCATTTGGTGACAATAAATGTGAATTATTTGGCAACAAATTTTGAAAATCATGACTAAAAGTAGACTTTTTGCTGACGATTATTGAAAACCATCACCAAAAATGAGCTTTGGTGATAATTTTGAAAATAGCCACTAAATGTCCTTTCAACAACAAATTTTCAAAATCATCACCAAAAGGTCCACAGCCAAAAGCTCCACATTAATTTGGTGATGATTTTAAAAAATCGTCACTAGATGTCCTTTTAGCAACGATTTTTGAAATTTGTCACCAAAAGATATACATACTAAATTATTGTGGAGCTTTGGCGATGGTTTCGAAAAATCATCACTAAAAGTGAGGTTTGGCGATGATTTTGAAAATCATCACCAAATGTGGACTTTTTGGTGATGATTTCCAAAAATCGTCATTAAAGCTCACTTTTAGTGACAATTTTTAAAATGTAGCCTAAAAAAACGTGGCAAAATATGATTGTTTTAAGGTCTTCATTTCCATATTTAGCCATAACAATGTTTGACTTTATCTGAGTAATAGGCAAACAAAGAAGTTTACGAGCACGAAATTCCACCCATTTAGGGAAATTATCATAGTGAAGAACAAGAAGCTCATTTTTAGATTCAGTGATTAATAGGTCATGACTAGAATCTTAAATCTGCAAAGAAGTAAAGATTGGAGAGAGACCAGATACAATGTCAAAGTCATTGTTAGTAAGCTCTATAGTATTCTTCATTGTAGACTTCATATTCTCTCCAACATCTATTATTGCATTTTCAAACCCATCCAAGCATGTTTCTTAAAAGGTGGCAGCATCACTAAGCCAAGTACTTATATCCATCATTAATTCATCGAACTTAGTAAGATAAAAATCACCAATCTTCTCCAAAGAATATCGAAACTCAGAAATGGACATGTTAATGAGCTCTTTATAGACTTGGAGAGCTTCATAAGTTATAAGGTCCTTTTCTATAACTTGCAAGGTAGTAGATTTTTGGGTAGCATCTTTGATATGCTTTTCTTCCAACCTAAATGTGTAAATCAATTCTTTAAAATCTTGGTGTTAAAGAATTAAGGATTTTAAGACATTCAGGTTAGTTAGGGAGAAAACTAAGGGAAATTAGGTTTTATTGAAAATTAAGAATTTGAGTTTTTATTTTAAACTAATTAAAAAATTAATTAATTTATAAATACAAAATTAATTTTTTTATTACACATCAAATGCTATATTGACAATTGACCTTATCTAGTATGCTCAGGTGGAATAACTTAATAAAACATAACATGTATTTGATGGAAGTGTGACGAAGTGAGAATTTTTAGGGCAATTTTTTTCATTTTCGAAACATTAGGGTTGAACTAATACTAGAGATAATGACAGGGGCTATCTTAGACTTTTTGTTAAATGTTAAGGAGTAAATTAAAACTTTTTCCTTATTTTTATTTAGATTTAGTTAGATTTAGATTTATAGGATCTAATACTATTCTAAACTATAATACCATATATAAACTACTATAATGGATAATGAGCTTAAGTTCAAAATATTAAATTGAAGTTTTATTGATTAACCAAAGTAGAAACTAAAAGTATTGCCTAGTTTTTTAGTGAACAAACAGAATATATGATTAATCAGCTGGCTTGAATAGTCTAGTTACCAAGGATAATTTTGTTCAAGCAATTGTTAATGTATTAAGCTAGACTTATCACCCAGTCATTTGATCTTTAGAGAATATATTGGATCTTGTCTCTTTTGATTATTTATATGGTATCCTCCTTTGTTAGACCCCAAAATTTTCTTAGAATTTAGTCCATTAATTTATTCAGGATGAATAGAAATTAGAATTTTTAAATTAAAATATGTTAGAGTTTAGTTATGAATTTTTTTGTTATTTACATGTGTTTACATGGATTAAATAGAGATGTTAGAATTAACTTAGTGTATAATAGACATAAGAGAATAAAAGGGGCAAGTAGACATTAAATTAAATGTGGAAGGGTAAACTTGGAAGGACTAAAAGTGATCTTAAATAAATAAGAAAAGAAATGAGAAAGAGGAAGTGAAGAGTGCGTGTAGCATGATGGAGAAGCTATAAAGAAAGAAAAGAAAAACGTAGAAGGAACTAGAAGAAGAGAAGGAGAGAACAAACCAGAAAATTGAAGAAGGAAAGAACAAAAAGGAGAAAGAAGAAGAAGGAATAGTATTCAGCTGAGCTTTAGGTAACCTTCATCTCTTCTTCTTGCTTTGGTAGAAAAAGGAACTAGAGAAAATAAGTTTCTTGTGCTAGAAATAAAGAGAGAAAGGAGAGGACCAAGAAACCATTTTTTATTATTAAAGCTTTATGGATTTTCTATTTGTATATTTGTTTGAATGAAAATTTGTTTGTTTAAAGGAAACCAAGAAAATCCAAGGCAAGAGCAAGAGGAAAGGTAAACTTAAGTTTGGATTTACAATCAATTAGGTGGGTAATATGTTTATAGTTATTGTGATAATGGGCTGATTTCTTATTTGCTTGTATGTTAAATTGCTTGACTTTGAATTAATGCGATTGTTATAAAATGCACTATGATTTATTACCATGTTATGCCTTGAAAGATGTTACTGCTTTTGGTATTAATGAAAAGAGGAAAAAGCACAAGAAGTATGAAAGTATGAATATGTGACGAAATAAATTGACATCAAAATTTGCTTGTGTTTGGGCAAGAGAGATACCATTTTGTTCGTCACGTGCACGTTGACTTAAAGCCTTCTCCCGGCTACCCGCTTGTGGCACATGAGCTTTTAAGAAATGAACTCATTTAGTTCATGGTGTAAACTTCGGTTTCTCCATTTTGATCCATGTGACTCTCTCAAGCCATTATGTTGTGCATTTCATTTTGATTTGTTGAGCATGATACACACTTGAGTGTTATGTTGATGGTTAAAAATATATGATATGATTTATGTGATAACATTTTTACTATGAGTTCTTTGAGCTAGAACTGTAGATAATTTAATTGCTAGATTAAAATGAGATATAAGTATATATGCTTAATTATGTGTGGCTCGTTACCAATGGCTATAAATGTATTATCCACTGAGCTTCGCAGCTCAACCAATTATTTTTCACTCTTTAGGTGCAGAACGAGAAGATAATTGATCTTTGCAAGCTTTGTAAAACTCCAAGATATCTACCTTTTGTAACTAAGTTAGTTCGACTATATTTTGGTAGCTTTAAGCATGAGCATCCATGCATATTTTGTATTATGCTATGAAGGTGACCTTGATATGTAACTAAAGCTATGTACAAACTCTGTTTTGATTAAGTAATGGAAGTAAGAGTCGAAGAAGTTTCCTTTATACATGTTCAAAAATATCTTATTTGTTGGGTTGTAAATTGTTATTGGAAATGGATTAGTATGTTGTTAGATGGTCCTGGATAGATTTAAAATAAATTGTTATGCTGGGAGTCATGTATGTATAATTAGTGCTTCTTAGATCCTGGTATTTTTGGGATATGTAAAAAGCTCATAATAGGAGAAAGAAGAAAAAGGGGACTCAGTTGTAGCATTACCATAGACATTGTTAATGGCTCTAACTTCCATGAACAAACTGTATTAAACTAGGAAAATTTGGAGAAAGTTATCTTCACGAAAATTATAGTTCGTCCTCTTAGCTTTCCAATGGTATATTGTATGTAACTTTAGGACGTCGGATGAAAGAGATATGGACTTTACATGATAACGTCACAGGTGCTGGTAGAGGCTGCCATGCAATCCCTGATAAAATTTATATCCTGATTTCAATGATTAAACTGTATTGGTGTAGGCTAAATGAGACAAAGTTATCTTTATAGAAGTTGTAGCTTATTCTCTTAGCTTTCCAGTGGTATAAATTTTGTAATTTTTGGACATCATAATTGAGAGATATGTTTTTTACAAGTTTTAGTGACAGCACTCTTTCACTCGGGGTGCACGATCGTGCACTAATATGATCGTGACATAACCCCACTTTTACAGGAGTGCACGATCATGCACTAGCACGATCGTGACCAATTCATTCACTCTTGGGAGTGCACGATCGTGCTTGTACACAAGGGTGATAGGCAAACTTACAAAAATTCAGGATAAACACATTTTTTTGAGTGCTTCCAGCCTTCTTATCACTTGATCTTCACCTGATCCTCTCGTAATGTAGTCATGTAATAAGAATCGAGACCTGAGCCCAACATCCTTAGTGAAGAAGACAAACTATCATAAGAACACAATATCCAAGAGTTTGTTATTCAACCTACAGCTCATGTTAATTAATCCACCAATTCAAGAGGATATTCATCTAGGTGTAGAGGTGTACATTCTTCTTAATATGGTAGGGGATGTTTTAATCCAATTTTTTTAAGAACAATCATCGATAATACCATTCAGACGACATCTATCTCTAGTAGAAATTTGAACTATACAATGTCATAACTGTTGTGGATTTAGACACCTTGCCTAAAACTATTCTATACTAAAAATCAAGCCACCACCTTTAACTTCCTCTCGCCTCTCCACTCTATCTGCCTCATCCTATTCCACATAGAAACCATGGATTTAACCAACTAGTAATTTTACCTACTCCACCTTATCTTATACCATGTATCAATAATAGATCTTTGACACTAGTGTAACTGATCATCTTACTCTTAACTTAGAAATCTCACTTTTTAACTCATAATATTATGGAACTAAAAGAAACTAAAATAAAAAATGACAAAATGCTCTAAATCTCTCACATTTGGTCTTCCTTATGTTAGTCAAATGATAATTATTTTCTTTTAAATAATATTTACACGTTCCAAATTCTGTTCCAATTTACTTTCTAATATTCCCCTTTACTACTATTTATAATATGTCTATTGAATTTTTCCCTAATCATTTTGATGTGAAGGACATCCACTCGAGTGAAGTAATTTATATGGAAACGAATGATTATAGTCTTTACTTTATCTTATTTCATCATGTTCATCAGTTGAGTTATCTTCCATAAGCATTATTATCTTCTTTTTTCAATGACATTCTTATCTTAGACATGCCAATTTTAGGAATATTAAGCCAACTCTTTATAAAGCAATAATCTTTTTTTAATAATCATTTATTATCTTGCATATTTACTATGTTTGTAAGAGTCATAAATTGCCATTCTTAGCATCTACATATCAAGCTAAAACACCATTATAATTAATTTGTTTTTATTTATGGGGTCCTTTCATTGTCATATCTTATGATGGCAATATATATTCAAGCAAATACTTTTGGATATATTTTATTAAAAATAAATTCAAAGTTTTTAATGCCTTCATCAATTTTTGTCATTTATTTGAAACTTATTTTTATCATTATATTAAGTCCTTTCAAGTAGTTGAGGAGGATAGTTTCAGGCTTTGATTAATTATCTATTGGAAAATAATATAACACAAAGAAGTTCTTATTTGAAAACACATAAATAGAATGGCTTTGTTGAGAGGAAATACAATCATATTATTGAAACTAGCTTGTCTTTTTTACTACATTCTTTAGTGCTAACCAAATATTTGACTCTTGTATTTGATACTACAATATATATTATTAACCATTTACCAAATATAAATCTTAATAATATTACTTTGTATAAAAAATTTTTTCGTAAAATTCCTTATCCTGATTATAATGAACTTTATGTTTATGGGTGTTTATGTTATCTTTGGTTATGTCCCTATTATAAAACAAAATTAGAATCTCATTCTAGTACATGTACCTTTCTGGGATATTGTTAAAATTCGAAAAGGATATCATTTTCTTAATATGTCTTCTTCCATTTCTTTATCTCATGGTGTGTTATTTTCTATGCACATGAGTTTACATTTGCTATAAATACTCAAAGTTACATTAGTGTTCCAAAAGAAGCCACCTCAATTAAATTTCACCTTACCCGGATACCGTGCAAACATCCTACATTTCCCATACACATGAAACCATCTCTCCTATGTAACATAGGCAATCTATACAAAACAATATTTTCCCTCATATAAGTGATTTTGCCTAACTAAACTCTACAACAAACACCACTCCTAATAGTCCCAAAACTCCTGCTTTTTCACATCACCAATCCTTATCTATTCATAACACTAATCATTCCCAATTACACGATGACGACAAAATTTCAAGTTTCATTCGACATCAACCTCTTCTAAGCACTCTCTAAGCTTATCGTTCCTTATTGACCTTGCCAAGTACAACTTTTAACAAACAAATTTCCAAAGACAATATCACTTGGTACCGCATTCAAAACTAATTCTATAAATCCTCACTCTTTCTTTTTTGAACTATCATTATAGAATGAACCTATTTTCTTTAGACAAGAAAATAAATTTCAAGTTTAATAAGATGCTATATATGAAGAATATCAAGCAATTCAATGTAATCATCTATGGGATTTCGTACCATTACACTCTGAATAAAGCATTATAGGGTGTAAATAAGTAATATCGTCTTGAAAAAAAAAGGATGGTACTTTTTATTAGTACAAAGCCTTGTTAGTTGCCAAAGGTTTTCATAAAAGACCTATCATTAACTATAATGATACATTTAGTCTAATTTTCAAGCTAGTAGTTATCATAATCGTTATTTCCTTTGAATTTTCAAGTGGATGGGATGCTAAACAACTTCATATCTCCAATTACTTTCTTTATAGGTGCTTAGAATACGAAGCTTTCATGACATAGCCAGCTAAATTCGAGTATCCACAACATCAAAATATGTTTGTCAATTGAATAGGTTTATTTATATATTCAAACAGGCATTAAAATAATGGTTTAAATGCCTTTCTCAAGCTCCTCTCTCTATTGGAATTTAAAATTGTAAAATATATTGTTCTTGGTATTTCTATAAGGTTTGTTTGGTTATTACCTATTGTGTCATCTTTAAAGATGATATTATAACCATCAGAAGCTAGCTGGAGTTTGTTAATTTAGTTATTGTAACATTACATATCAATTTGTTCTAAGAGATCTTGGATGACTAAATTGTTTCTTGGGTCTTGAAACTATATGGAATCAAAATGGTATTTTACTTACTCAATCGAAGTATGTTAAGGAGTTATTATACAAAGCTAATATGGACATACAAAAATTAGTTTCCATACCTGTTTCTTTTAAAGTATCTTTTACCTCTTATGGTTAACCGTTTGACATTCTTTCTCTTTACTATAAAAAACATGGGTTAGTGAGAGAAGCTCCCATTTTTTACTAACCTCCTCTTGAATTTCCTACCTTTCTCCACTTCTTTTGGTTCATTCATCAGATTCCCTTCCTAGTTCAACTTTTTTTCTTTTTTATTTCCTTTTTTGATTAGCCACTTCCTGTTTTATTTTCTTACCTCCCACTTTTGTCAAGTTGTTTACCATTATTGGTATGTCAATCCCAAAATCCTCCTCCATACTTAGAACTCTTAACTATACTCTTGATCTTCATTCAGTATCTCCTTTCCTCCTCTCCCTGATACTCACCTTAAGGTTGATATTGTTAGGTGACCATTTTTGTAAAAGGTTGATAGTTGTAGATTATAGGATGCTTTTCTAGGTGTTTAAGTGAGTTTTAAAGTGTTTTTTAGAAGATTATCATGTCTATAAGCTTAAAATTTTATTATTGTTAGTTTTTTTATTTGTTCTAAGTATTTGATTAGTTTAGAGCAAGAATAAGATCTTAATTTTATGTTTCAAGAGGTGTTTGATGTGTTTGCGAGTTCATAGAAACAAGAATGTGAAGAAATAATGAGATTTTGGATAAATGCATGTAAGGCATAATCGTGCACAATGCACGATTGTGACAAATGTGACAGAGAGCAAATTCCAACAAATTTCAGCTTTTCTAGCTTTCAAGTTTTTATTTACTTTTGACATTTTGGGGCTATTTTTGGAACCAAATTAAATAGAAAAACTATAAAGAACCCCGAAAAACCTCAAGAACTAACAAGAAAAAAGGCGGCAACTAGTTAATCAAAAAAAGATCAAGAGGAGACATCAGGAGAGCTTCAGAGAACTCCAGATTTCCAGATCAAGAATCCAACTAGTTTTTCTTTCTTTTCCCTTTATTTCTTTCATTGTCTTTGATGTTTATTTGCACTTTTTTTGTTTAACATGATTGCGTATTTCTATATCCATATTAGGGATTGTTCTTCAGTTGTTTTGTTGGACTTTATTCTTGTTGAATTCAATACATCTATCAATGCTTTATGATAATTGTTATGCTTATACTTGGTAATAAATCAAGAGAGTGAATCAAGTTATTTATGTTAAGGTATGCAACAAGAGTTGGAAGCTTAATAGGCCTACAATTATTAGAATAAATAACAATTAAAGAGAGATTTAATTGTGAAATTTATTATCCTTAAGATTGCTTTAAATCTAATTGAATAAGTTAGGAGTAGTTTTGTGAATCAAGAGATTATAATTCTATGATTGTCAAATTCAATTAGGATTACTTGATTAGATCTTGAGAGAGGGTAATAAAAAATTTCAGTTATCTAGGATCAAACGTAAATTGAATTAAAAAGATTATTGGAAAACATAACAAGTATAAAATAATTCCTAAGTCTCAAACTTATTTTATTGGCAGCTTAATTCTTTACTTGTTTCTGCTTATTAGTTTTTTAGTTTCAATTATTTATTTTAATTTAAATAAATATTTAGTACTTTAGACAGAGTTCTATTCAAGTTGTTAGGTATCTATTAGTCCTCGTGGAAACAATATCTTTGATACTACAAGATACGAATCGTATACTTGCGGTATTGAAAGTTTTATATTAAAACTTATTAACAAAGGTCAAGCTAAGAAATTAGCTTGAACTAAAGTTATAGGTGGCCCAAACTCCTTTAGTTGGCTTTACTATGTCTCCAACTCTAGAGGAAGTGCTCTGATCTCTGCACTGTTGAAGTTGTTACAAATGGGGGGAAGGAAATGACAAACAGTCCTAGAAGGATACTTTATTGACAAATTTATGGCCTTTCCCTTAATCTAGTAATGGGAAAGAGAGAATATTTTTTTCTAAAAATACATTGATTGGTTGAGATGACTTCCTCATATTCTAATTCTCTATAGTAGAAATGACAGAAAGGATCATTGACATAGGGCTATGGTATGCTTAAACTGATTATGGTAAAGAAATGAGATATGGGATTATCTCTTGATAGAACAAGACTAAAAATCCATTCTAGTATAGGTCAACTACCACTAGGTCTAGTGATAATAATGGTTCACATAGGGTTTAAGTAACATAGCTAGTTTACTGTGGAAGTCAATTAATCTATATGTGATTGGGCTATTGAAGCCATCAAAATTAATTCTAATTCTTTAAACTCTTATAGTAGTCATAGAACTTGGTCGAATCCCAAAAGAAATAAAAACTAGTTTCTTAATTTAAAATAATTAAAAAAGTGGGGGTCTATGATTAATTTACTAATAAACTAAATTTAACAAGGAATCAAAATAAATCAATTGAATGTAAAAGTGAGAAATTTAAGACTACTTAACTCTGATTCAAAGGAAAGATCTCATCTAATTTTAACATTGATCATTAGTCAAAAGAATAATTTTCATAATTCAAGCAGTTATTCCTAAACATATTAGGATACCATAATAAGTCTCAAAATTTCCTATTATAATTGGTTCAGGGCCAACATTCAAACCAAAACTTACCATCAATTTATTAAGTATGATAGCATTCTTTATTAATTAAATGATAGCAATAATCTTAATGAAAAAATTAGACCATAAATTAAATAATGGAGATAGCTATAACTATTAAACTTAGTTTTCTTATTCCTCATAAATTAAATGTGTAAATAAAAAAAAACCTATTTGTTACTAGTACTAGTCCTTCATGACAATTATGGGTCACCTAATTCATAGATAGTTATAGAATAATCAACAACAAATTGATTTGTTAGATTAATCAATATTAATTATTCATAAAATATAAGAACATAAAACAATAAACACTTGAATTAAAACATGAATATAAGTTTAGAATAAAAGTTCACAAGTTTGCCACTAGAGTTTTTAACCCCCTTGAATTAGAATATTTGGATTTAGCCACATATGACTTTAGTTCCAACACCAAAAAATATAGAAGAAAAGATCAAAAATTGACATAAAAAAAGAAATGAAAAGAGAATGATGGATAATGTTTTTTTCCCCTTCTTTTCCTACTTAAAACCTAGTCTTCTTCTATCTTGCAAAGAATCCTATCTAAAAAAAATCAAAATCCCTATATAGTATGGATGGAAATAAATTTCCTAATTTGATTGCAACTTTTGAAGTAGACCTAGCATTAAGCGTGATCTCACCTTATCTACTGCAATAAACTGTTCACCTTTTCCAAAATTCATAATTTTAACCAATAATACTCCAATTTGTTGCAATCTCTTCTTATAATCTCCTAAAACAAAGCAAACATTAATTTTCCTATTTATGCACCAAAATATTGTCAAAACAAAAGAGATAATTTCAATTACTATAATTGAATAACATCTTATCAAATTCTCCCATACCAAACTTATGTATATCCTTAAGCATAAATCAATTCAATAGATAAATCATCCTTATAATAACCTCTCACCTTATTTCATGTTATCCAGAAATATCCCAAAAGATAATATACATTAAAGGTTTATGATAAAATAACAATTGAGAGAACAAGCACTCATAGGAGATATTGTTATAATGAAATCATAGCATCTTATCAATTCAATCAAAATAAAATGAAATAAGACTTGACACCCTCTCATGGATTTCATTCAATACAGTCAAAGTGTTTTAAGGTTTATTAAGCTCTCAAATCAAAGCATAACGATTTATTTCCATAAGGTTGCTCATGAATCATATCTCCACCACTTAACAAAGATGAACCTAATGCCTAAATCAAAAGGACTTGATAAGGGTTGTAACATGGCTTAAGTAAGGTATAAAAAAAAGAAGTTTTGAGGTTAATAAACTGAAGGAAATCATACAAAATTATCCACAATCCAAAACTCAATTGATTCAAATAGCATCCTTTCAATCACCTCATTTTTTTGAATCTTTTTTTCTCTTTAGCTATATATACATTCTTTTTTAATAAGAACATCAAAGAGGAGATTTTTATTTTTTTACTTCTCCTATATATATATAATGAAAAATCAAAATGATGTACTTGAATCAACTAATTTACATTTTAGGGAAACTATCAAAATCCTATGCAAATAAGCTTGATATAATTCCTTCAATTTTAGGGTTTAAAATTATTAAGGATACTAACAAAAAAAAGGGTAAAAGTGGTTTGTAATAAGGTTAGGATTCAAGAAAAGAAAGGTTAAGGCTCAAATTGGTTTTGTAGGGATAAAAATTAAGGTGTGCTTGTTTAGGTCAGAATTGATTATCCTAAGTACCCTTATCATCCTTATACACAAATTCATAAAAATGTGGTCTTGACATATATTCAAAAGCAAGTTCAATCATAAACAAGCTATGTTTGATATCACACAATAAAAAGAAATGCATAGGCACACATGTGATGAATACTCTTAGGTTCAAAGCTTACTTAGCCGTCATAATGCATCAAGTCTTGCACACTATCATTCAACAAAATCGATGAGATAATTAAATTAATTTAATGAAAAACACTAATCATGCTTGTCTCTCTCATGTATTGATTCTTAGCCAAAAAATGTATCCTAACTTGAGGATTTGTAGACAACAATTAGAAAAATATAAGGCTATTATGAGGAATGATCAATATATGAATCATAGTATTTATGAGTTCAAGCATAAATCACAGAGTTCATCATAATATATACTCTCGCTCCCTTACATCAAAATCATACATTGTCCCTAATGTATGCAAAGGATGCTAACATATCACAAAAATATTCAACAAAAATAAAAAAATGAAAAACTCTCCTAAGTTGTGAGCATATGAAACAAGATGTACTATAGTGTCTAGTGGGCCAGAAGCTATGACTAGTCACTGCTTGGTGATATCGGACTGCTATTTAATATGTCTATTGAAAGAGAAACAAAAGGCATTAGGTTTTTTAAATAATTTATTATATTTTTAAATTTTATAAATTATTTATTTAAATTTTATTATTTATTTAAAAATTTATATTATTTTTTATTTCTGTTTTATTTATTTATTTACTTATTTTTTTTAAATTTTACAAATTTCTTTAAAACTATATACACTACTAACATGTATAAGATATGATAACATTTTGAATGTTAGTATTTTGGAATTTTTAGGAGTTCCATTCCATAAAGTTAAATTATATAAGGCATGATCTCGTCTTATGAGATTTAGTATTCTAAAATTTTGAGTCTTTGATCCTAACAACTAAATAACATAAGGCGTGATCACACCTAATGAAATTTAGTATTATGGAATTTTATGGTCCATTCCCCCTTAAGCTAATAAACTAACTTCTCAAAGACAAGCAAATGAAAACTATATATATAACTAAAACAATACTAATAAAAACTATCATATTTTGGGTTTCCTCCTAAAAAGCACAATTATTTAATGTCATTATGCTCGATGGGCCTTTTTATTCTCAAACCTTTGCATAATTGCAATTTTGTACTTCTTAGGTAGTGTTACTAACCTTTCCTCTTAACCTATAGTCAACCTTTTTAAGATGATTGTAGGTAATGATTCTCTGTCACCCAAATTGACATATTTTAAGTGATCAGGTAAGGTTTTCAATTCTATCTTCAGAATTTGCAAAATTGAAGGTAACATTTTCTTGTAATTTATTGTAATTTTAGCATTTAAAATTTTCAAATATATTAGCATTGCTGATAATGATTCTATAATTTCAAAAATTTCATCAACTTGCTCGTTCACTTCCGTTTTAGCATTAAAATTTGACTCATCATCAACAAATTCTTCTTTAAAAATATCTTGCACAAATGAATTCTTAATATCTATATGGTAAACAAATTGAAAATCATTATGGTACCTCATTGCTTCAAAAATATTGCACTTCATTATCTATCCATTTACTCAATGGAAAGATTACCCTTATTCATATTGATTTTCATCTTGGTCGTCTTCATAAATGACCTTCCCATTAAAATCGAAGCTAAATGTTCGACATTATTTCCATCCATTTTTAAGATGTAAAAGTCAACTAGAAATACCAAACTGTTAATTTGGACTAAAATATACTCTAGAACACTAATAACATGCACATAAGAATGATCAACTAGCTAAATAATTACATTAGTTTCTTGTAAAGAATTTAGATTTAAAGCTCGATAAATTAAGTATGGCATGACATTAATAGATAAACCTAATTCTAGCACGACAGGCTCAATTTTCTTATCACCATTGGCACATGAAAGTGTAAACATACCTAGATCTTTACATTTTTTCATTACAAGAAAATTGTCATTTAACGACGGACATTATCGACGAACAACATAAACATTCCGTCCGTAAGTCAGGTTAGCAACGAAATTTGTTGATGGAAAAAGGTGACGTAGAAATAGTCATAGGTAATAATTTTCGATGAATAACAGAATGTCCATTGGTAAATTTACTGACAGACAATTAATGTATCGTTAGTAAATATACCGACGGTTGTTTGTGCGATGGACCGACGGTCAATATTTTTTCGTCGAAAGATTACCAACGGTATTGTCTATTCTATCAGTAAGTTTGTTACAACATTTTCGACGGTTATCTTTGTTTCGATGGTTATTATCCTGTCAGTAAATTCGGAGATGGAATTAGTTATTATGTCTGTGATTACTGACAATTTGTTATCTTTCGTTAGTAAATTGAATTGATTTTACCGACGGAACAACAAATGTTCGTCAGTAAATTAACCAAAAAATTTTTTATAAAAAATTTACCGTCAATAAATTTTATTTGAGGATCTAATTGTTGATGCATAATTTAAACAGTTATGAATTATCTGTGCATAATAATTTGATTTGTTTAAACAGAAAGTTGATTGATGATATAAACTTAAAATTGTCTTAATTGATAATAAAAACATTAAATTGTACATAATAAGTATTTTTAATTCAAATGAAATTACTATAAGTACACTATTGATTTGGTGACTATGAATCCACCCCATTATGAAGCTGAGCTATGTACTCCATCGATTGTTGTAACTGAGTTGCCAATGTCTACATTGTGCTCCGAAGCTCTTGGACTTCATTGGTTGTTGACTGCCTACTAGATGTTGTACTGGATGTGAAGGATTACAAATAACATGTGTTCGCAAATGAACCTAAGCCGAATATCCTTCCACAATGGTCTTTACCACCCACTGAATGAAGATAGGTTTAAGTCTCATCAACATCTTCAGATTGTTGAGACTGTCGTTAAATGCTTTCTTGTATTTGGTCCTATCAGAAGGCAATGTTTATATTAGCAAGTGATAATTATTAAGCATTAATATTAAACCATAAATTTCACGTACATTTAGTTCTCTACATCGGGTGTTGACGAATGTCACACCGTCATGCTTCTTAGTGTCAGTATGCAAAAAGAGCTGACGGGGTATAGGCCTTATGCCCATAGACTTTTCCTGCATAAGAATAAAATTTTATAATTGAACTAGAATTTATAAAAATTTTGACAAAGTTTCCTCTATTTTTATGATATTTGCCCCCTATTGAACAAAGAAAATAAGTCAACAACACAGCCATATATGGCACAAGACATTTATAACATTATCATTCTCCATAATACAAATATTTTTATTCCAAAATTCACATATCAAATTCAATTGAAATACAACAAAGTAAAGAAATTAGAATATAAATGTAAAGTGTAGATACTTACAAGTCTCTTTGTATGCTCGTGGTGGGTAATAGATCCTCCCGTATGTACGGGAAGACTCTCTGCCCCTGATCCTCCACGTCTGTTGATAGAATTATGCATTAAAGTGGACATTGCCTCAGGTTATGTCTAATATTGTTGCCAACGACTCCATATTTGTTCAGAAATATAAGGCGGTTATACACCGACCTTGTGTATTGCACCAACAAAGTTCCAATAACATGTACATGCTTGTCTCTCCCATACTTTATAAATGATTGCGTCAAATTCAGAATCCCAAAAAAATTCTTTCTGAAACAAAAGGAAAAACATTCGATAAATACTTATAATGTAATA
>JANQAP020000103.1:1454355-1464570 GCA_026874005.2 Erythroxylum coriaceum
TTATGATATTCTTATTCCTAATAGGAATAGGGATTAGGGTTTCTCTATAAATAGAGAACTTATGTCTCATTAGAGAATACATGAAAACCCTAGCCACCTAGACCTAACCTTTCATTCTTTTTCGAGAGAAAAATTGTGCGGCGTTCAAAAGTGTTTTAGAACGTGCTAGCACATATTAGCCGCTGCCTGGATCGTTCATCCTCGTGTGGATACCGGTAGAGGACGTTCGCGTACTGCTACAAATCAGAAAAACAAATACCAATCCGCATCAAGAGGTAATTTCGTACATGTTGTGAAATTTCAGATATACTTCTTGTTGTGTAGTATGGTCCATTTCGTTGCGTATTGTGAATACCCGGGCCATAGACGATCCAACAATCATTTTCTAGAAGTGAAAGAATGCGACCATTATTTTATATAATTTATAATAATCCTCTATGGAAAAGACAAATTGAATATCAAAACTTCAAACACTTCTTCATGCAATGTTTTAAGTTTAATATTTGAAATTGAGGAAAATTATTATGAATTCTTTATTAAAGAAGAAGGAGGAAATTTTAGTTAAGTTTTATTAACATAAAAAGAAGAAGAAATTATTAAAGTGTATTCATTTTAATTATATAAATTTCTAATGCATGGATCGGAAAAGATCATATTCATAATTACTCTTACAATGCCTAAAAGTCATGCTTCTTTTGTATGATGATAGTTTGTGATTACTTACAAATGCAAATGGTATGACACGCTCAAAATTTAAATCTCAATTCATGCATAGTCATACCGTGAATGAATCAAATCATAACCAATAAGATAAAAAAATCCATTCATCATTCATTAAACTCTAATCAAAATATCTAGTTCCAAGTTTCCAACCCAACACAAATCATAAATCCACATAATTTAATTCCAACTTCCAACTTTCCAACCCATTCATACTCACAATTCACAAATGCAATTAAGTAGAAAAAACAATTAAAAACACACCAAAAAATTTCTCAATGTATTTGGTTCAGAATTTTGGGTTGGGTCGGGTATGAATCTGGATCTTTTCTAGATCTGGTGAGTGGCAACTCTAGAAGCGGCAGTGGTAAGCAGCGGTGGACAGTGGACAGTGGTGGAGAGTGGAGGAATTGAGGGCGTGCAGTGAAGCTTGAAAATGGTTCGGTCGTGGTGAGTGGTGACACGTGGAGATTGGAGAGGAGGGCGTACGGTGGTGGCGTGGAGGAACCAAGGAGGGCGTGAGGTGTTGTCATCGACCGGAGAGGGAGAAGCAGCCATCGGAGAGGGGAACAAGAGAGAGAGTATGGAGATTGGAGAGCGCCCAGGAGGGAGATGAAAAATGAGAGAGAAGTAAGATGGAGATGGCTCGGGGGAATTAAAAATTTTGAGAATTTTGTTAATTAGTCTCTAAATTTTTCAGACCTATTGGTGTAGGACTGGAATTTTAAATATCGGTCGGTATTCACGGTCGGTACCGTTTTAATCGATACCATTCCGATACCGGTCAGTACGGAACGATACTCAAAATGTTGGTTTAATCCACTTAGGATTCAAATAAAACGGTTTTTATAATAATAAATTTTTTTTGAACTCTATCAAATATTAAGATTTAAGTTAAAATTTTATGAAACTCTGGATAAAAAAAAACTCTTTTGCCTTTTAAATTTGTCAATAAACATTATGATCTATTAAGTACATAAACTATCTTCTTTTGTACTGTTTCGTCTAGACAGTAAATTAAAATTTCAATTTAAGTCTACTAATAATTAAATATAAATATAATATTATCCACAAGCATCATATAAGTTTATTTAAATAATTAACAAACTACCAGGACTTGCCTTATGAAAAAAAAACTATAAATGACTTTTAATATAATAAAATAACAAGAATCTAAATAATTAAAAAAATTGAAGAACTGAATGATTCTATTCTAGTTTATAAATCAAAAGTCCCTGCTTTGCCCATCGTAAATAAAAAAGAAAATGATATTACCTTGGTTTAAATTGACAATTTGCCCAATTGCGTCAAGTTTATAAAACTCAACACAAGCAATCACGATTTCCATGTTTTGAAATCAATTGCTAGATTATACAAGCCATTTCGAGAGGTCAAATTCTCCTGTGAAATTGTTGTGGCAAGCAAATACTCTTAGTACATGAATCACCAGTCTTATCATAAGTATCACTTTAAGTCGAGATAAAAGACAACAAAGAAATGAAAGAAGCCTACACTAGATGCTTACATATTATGTCCTGGACAACGAGTTTCTCAACTAGAAAAAAGTTGATCACTATAGTTTAGAGGGGCCAGAACACCAAATCTTAACTCTGCACAAGTCACCAGTATTTGCATGTCCTCAGATTTCATTCCAACTTATGTTACCACCTCCACCTCCATAACAACAAACATCTTGCTCTACTTTATTCTTCGGTCTGACTGAGAAAATCCCAGCTTGCTGTTTTACTTGAATCAGATAGTAACGACGACAACAAACATGATAATTTTAGCAGTATGCTTCCAAAGAGTAGTAGCTTGATCAAAGTCGGTAGGTATCCTCCAGCCCATACTTGTTCCTCATATTGTAATGATCGAATTTTGAATAATTGTAACCAACAGGCTTCATGTCAACTGGCTTTGGCTCTGTCCCAGTGGGTACAGAAGCTACCTCTCCATTTTTATCCCTGTGGCGATGCCGTGTCCTTTCTTTATTGCTTTTGGACCTATTATAAGGCGGAACTTCACCTGATCCATAGAACTCTGCTTGCTCTTGCTTTTTCGAGGATCGATGTTTGCTTGATAGTGAAGTATCCTTGAAACTGGCTAATTTAATCTTAGGTGGCTTAATTTCTGAATATTTATCATTTGTAATAGGAGTGTGGACCTGTCTCATCTCAGATAGAGGGGGAGGAGTACTTTGTTTTTGAGTTAATGGGGGCTCTACCTCATCTTCAGGCATTCTTAGGGAATTTTTCAATGGTGTGAGACCTTTCCGAGGTCTAAATTTTAACTTAGAAGGAACCAAGTAGAAGAAAACATTAGCCAATGCTTCAAGTGCAAGCTTAGACAGATCAATCATAAGCTGTCCGAAAGATGGCCACCCAGGTTCTTCTTTCATGCTCTCCACAATTAGAGTGGGTTTCTCCATTTTCGATTGCTCTATGAATTCAGTGTCTGAAAATTGTTGCTGCACATGTAAGTACATACGTGTCAGATTAAGCAACGGATTAACAATGCACAAAAGGAAATCAATGAAGCCGAAATCAAACATCTTCTTCAGGCAATAGTTTCATACTTTCACCCTCTAAAATTCTTTAAACTATTCATATTTTAAAAGGAAAAATGAGAGCTTAATAATAGCCAGTCTAAATGAAGAAAGAATGACAAAATCAATCCATGATGTTTCCCACAGGAAATAGACTCAACAGTTCTGATTTGGGAACTTATTCTAATAATCATATGCATCTGGCCCCCAAGAAGAAAGCAATAAAATGGATAGTACTAGTTCTTCTTTATTTATAAACTGGGACCCATTTGGATCAACTTCCTTAAATCCTTTCCTTCCAGACACCACCAACAGTCAAGCCTTGGTGGTGGAGATGGCAATAGGCCTCATCAACCACAGAAGGAAAGACTCAATAATGGATAGTACTAATTAAGATGAAAACATATCGAAAACTGTTGAAGAAAAAATCATAATCAATCTTTAAAGTAAGAGTTGTACACTTCTTGAGAAGAAAGGTAATCCAAATCCCTGCTGAAGCATGGACACACAATATCCAGCAAAGACAGCAACTAAAACCATGAAGACATCTGTAAAAGAACAATTACAACAGTTAGAGTGGCATAATCCAAATGCAGAATCTAAACATAAGCAAAAACAGGTCCCTTGGCATTGCAACAAGAGGAAATGGCCTTTACAAGCAGCTTGTCTTTTATGCCTTCTTTCCTTCTTTCGTATATATCTTTTGGAGGGTTAGCCTTGGGACAAGGTGTGCACAACAGACCAGGAAAGTTGATCTTCAAACTAATATTCAATTTATGACAATGGAATAAGAAGACACTTGTTCTTTCAATGGTTTTAGAAAGCATTATTGGGAAGAGCATCTTCATCAATCATCAAAAAGTCAAATACTGTACATAGCCACATTCAGTTGGAAGAAATGTAGTTTTTGAGCTAAGGCAGATACTAAGCTAGAGAAGATTTCATTTTCATTTGTTCAATTAACAAGACGTGTAGCTATTATGGCAATGAAAATAACCAATAAGTAATATGTACAGGATTACCTACATAATATATGAACCAACAAATTAAATATAAAACGTAATTGATTGGTGTGATGATAAGAACAGTGGCAAACAGTATGAAACAGCACATTCAAATGCTAGAGTAGATTAATTGACCACAACAGTACTGACGTGCACAAAACTTATTGCATAGCTATGAACCAAAGATTCATCAAAAGCCGAAAACTTCAGCACGTTCCAAAAAAGAGAGTGTATCTCAACCCAACAATGTATTGTAATAGCAGCAAACCAAGGTTGCTATTGCAGATTTCATGTCTGCCAGTACTTGCAAGCAGAAAACTTCCATAACTGTGATACAAGAGATTCTGACTTGCAGTCAACCTACCCTAGTTTTCATTGGGCAATGATTATTACTCACTGAATCTGTGTCTAAGATCAAATGCGAGGCTGGTTGGAAATTGATATGAACCCTCCCTTATTCACCTAGTTTAGACGGAAATCAAAAAATCATGTGGGAGCACAAGGCAATTGACCAAGTCAGCTTATATAAATTTTTGGGTGCTCCACTTCCCTACTCTTCAGATCCTCTAAAGCAACCACTTTCCCACTATACAACATTTCTCAACTAAAGCTCCCACTTCCTCACTCTTCAAGAACATTTAGTTAGTTTCTCTAAGTTTTAGGAGTTGGTTATTATCTTTGAGTGTTTAAATACCAGTTGATGGTCTAGTTTTGAGATCATCGAAATCATTCGTTTTATTGCACTGGAGTCTTGTCCTCTCCATACGGACAGCATCCTTGAGTACTTAGATTCTTGCACTCAAACTTGCAAGCAATTTCACTTTTTTATCTGTAGTTTCTATCAGAAATTTAAGCCACTCTGGGACCAGAATGTTTCCTTCATTAGCCTCTTGAGGGTTTGAAGAATGTCATGACCAAACCTAAACCAAAGTGGCTGTAACAATTGAAGCAAAAACTTGCAACGTTTTAGAGTGCCCAAGGACATTTTCTGCCAAGTTTCTTCATCTTTCTGTTGCAACAGTACTCACATTGCAAGTCAGCTTCTCCTTCTGTTTAATTATAATCCTAAACAAAAGACTGAGTTAAAGTAGCAGTACATGAATAAGTAGATGCCATATTAATTTTTCAGTCTTCACAGAAAAAACAATAAATTGTTCTTATGGATTCTTCCCTCAGAGAAATGCATCAAATCATAGAATAGAAGCTCGATCCAAGGTTTTATAGATATAAATCCAATAACTATACATCATTGTCACTCCCTCTCCAGGACAGTGTTTGGAAAGAAAAAATTCTGATGCAATGTTTTCTAGCCATCCTTCAACTTCAATGGCTGAAGTCCATCATTTGCCAACTGCAGGTAGTTATCCTTTTCATTTAGGAGATGCTACATATCTTCACACACTTGTTCTTTCAGACGTATTAAACTCGATATGAAATTCAGTAGACTTTGGAAACCACAAGAAACAAATCTCATTCAAAGAAACTAAGAGGTCCATGTATCTGTTTCTAAAGGCTAAACATTACATCAAAATAACGTTGAACTTAAAACGAACTGGTCAAATAAGACCGAACCTGTAAGACTAACTGAACTGGATCGATAATCACAGTCTTCCTGATTGAGAGTAATTTGCCGAAGAGCAGCATTTCCCCTATCAACAATCAGCAGGGAACAGCTGGGCTGGACATATACCACATCAAAATCATTTGAAAACTTAGCATCCTCACTGGGTCCATCCCTATACCCAGCAGCATTCGATTTCCCACCAGCAATGGTTGTCACACCTGCAATCAATTTCCAAGATTAAGATCTTCAACTTATTAACTCACTATGTTAACCATTGAAAGTTTATGCATATGGACAGCTCAGTTATATTACTTCTTTCACAAGAAAAATGTAAAAGAAATAACAAAAACAATACAGTTCATTTTTAATGATCTGACACCATGCCAGATGCTTTTCACCTGAATCTCCAATCTTCCTGATGGCATGATTCAAGGTATCAGCAACGTACAAATTTCCTTTATCATCCATGGTAACACCTTTGGGATGATTAAAACGGGCTTCACTAGCCTTTCCATCCACATGTCCTTTGTAACCCTGAAATGACCCTGCCACCAACCTTGCTCTACTATCTGCAAAAATAAAAGACAACCATAACCTGAAACAAAGATCGGAATTACTGTTTTCGCAACCATATGGACTGAGTGCACATGAATCAGAACAAGCAGAAGTGAGAATTTGGAGTAGTTTTAAGGACGTTTTATCAATCTAGCTTAGTTGAATATATTTATAAAAGATGAAACAAAAAGGAACCAAAACTTAACACAAATGTTAATGTTGGCTTTTCTCAGCATTCAGACAGCTTAAATTTAAATGAAAGAACCAAACTTACATTGGGACAAAGGTGGAGTAATTTTAACAATGTTGCCATTTACTTCATCAACAGCAAATAGTTCACCGTCCGTAGAGACTCGAATTTGGTAAGGAACCACTCCAATCTCATTTCCTTCAACAACAGTTTCAACTAAGTATCCATCCTCAAACTGAAGAACATTCCCATCTGCTTACAAATGGAAGCAATACAAAAAGCTCCATTAATCAATGTTGACCAAAACAAAGAAAAAAAATGACAAATAAATATTAAAGCCAGATGAAAGAAACAACAGTATATCAAAGAAATACCTAAATGGGGAGTCTTTGAGGATGACCTAGCAGTCCATTTGAGAAGTGAAGCCAAGTGCTTAACCAATGGGCCTGTGTGCAAAAGACCAAATCAAAAGAAACCATGAGTGAAAGAATCATACCCGTCAAACAACAAGCTCATAACAAGTCCTTGCAAAGAAAAACTAAAAACAATAAGAACCAAGGTTCATCTAGAAAATGCAGGAAATGTGAACAAATCAAAGAAAACAAGCATACCCAATAACGGGATATGTAAAAAGAAGCCAAATTTGTAAATAGAAACCCAAGTGAAGAAAGAAAAACCTGCGGGAGCAGCATGGCCTTGATATTGTAAAAGAGAAACAAGGAAAAGAAGAGAGAGTACAACAGTAGAACAGAAACGGGATTCTCTAATAGGTTTCATCTTAAAGACCAAACTGAAGACAAAGAGGCGAGAAGAGAGATTAATGGTAGTTGCTTCGGGGTTTAAATTGCTGAGAACATATCACTGTTTTGGTATCAAACTGTAGGCTCTTCCCAAGTACAGCTTTGCAGCAGTAAAGAAGCAAGAAGAAAAGAAGCTTTACATTTTTATTTTTGTTTTCTTTTTATCTCCTGCTTTCCATCGAGACATGTCAATTCGCTCGGTCTGGTCCGATTTTAGTCTAGATTGACCAAGTTATAAGTGAATCATGATCGGCCCGGTCAGGTCACAGGCTAAAGTTAAGCTAATTATGGTCAGTCCGGTCGGGTCACAAGAGTCAACTCATGGCTCGACCACGTCGTTTTGTCAAAAACTTTTTCTTAAAAATAAAAATGCCTAGCCCGTACATAGCCCGTCGTGTTATAATCCGAGTCACGGGCTAGTTAGCCCGTAGTCGAGCCAAGCAGCAAACTGACCCATCTTGACCTACTAGGTCACAGACTATTATAACCCGAAGTCGTGCCGAACCAAACTAAAGACAGTCCAAACCTGACCCGATCAATTGACATCATTATTTGCATTCCCATTTTGCTCACCTTTATCGATTTAAGAAAAAGAAAATAAGTATAAATGAGGACTTTACATGTTACACGTGTGTAACCGTTTGCAGCCAAATTTTCAAGAAAAATGTAGTCCAGTATGATTCCATAAAATGTGTTGCTGGTTACATCTTTAAAACAAAACAAAACGTAAAATAAACACTTCATACAAGTGTATTTTATGCTGGTTTGATATCAGTATATACTCAAGGTACTCGTTCTAAAAGTGTTTAATTATATGTAAGCAGTTTCTTTCAACCTTTTCTATTTAGACTTGAATTTGTGGAAATTTACAAGTATCATCAATTTAAAATGCCAACCTTTTCTATTTAGACTTGAATTTGTGGAAACCCACTAGCCACTATTTTTGGCATTACGAATGCACTATATCTGTCGAGTATGATGTGATATTTCAACTTATAAAATGCCACAGATATGATAATAACTAACTACTTTCATGATTTGGCCTTTTAGCATACTGAAAATGGTATTCCATTGGTACAAATATTCAACCAACAACAAAAATAACTAAACTTAAAACTATAGCTAATAAAAAGTCTAAGTTAATCTCACAGAGAATGTGTGTAAAGCTTTTGAAATGAAAAGAATTAGTATTTAAGTTACGAAGGGGTTTGGTTTGGTTTTAAATAACAAGATAAAGTAAAATTAAACTAACGAAAGCAAATTAAAGAAAACATTTAAAAAATAATAAAAGTAATGAATGAGTTTTAGAATCTGGTCATCAGCCAGTTCAATCTCGGCTTACACACAAATAAACACGGCCTACACACAAATAAGCATACTTTATTGTCTTGTTATTTTCATACCTCTCCCAGTAACTATTAATCATAGGCTGACAACAAGCTCTGTTAACCCCAGTTTTCTCGTATGTCATATTTAGTTAAAACAAGCTCTTTAACGAAACCTACTTATCAAACAACCTAGAACAAGCTCTCTAGATTTAACAGGACAGCTGCATTCCAAGCTAGGAAAATAGATTAATCAAGGCAACAACCACATAAGCTCGAGTTATTTAACCAAAGTTGCATTATCCCTTATGATTCGACACCATTAGTTACCACAAATGAATCCAAACAAAACGATTACGTATTGTATTTAAGATTCTAGCAATGGGTTCGTGCATAAATATCCTAACGAGAACAAGAATAATATTATCCATACATGAATACCCAAATCAATTAAGCAAAGGATAACCTAAACAACCCCTAGAGTGAGAAAGAACAACTATGCACATTGAAGATACGCATAAAAGTGTTCCTCAGCTTCGATTTCACCTCAAAACAGGAAGAAGGAAGCATAGCTCTCTATGGGTCTCCAAAACGTGCATGCTCTGCCCCTCACAGTCGTGTATCAAACCATGTATGACAAAAAATCTCCCCATTCATGTATCAAAACGTATATGATAAGAAATCTCCCCAAATTATGTAAATCAAAAAATATCTTATGAACGTATACATGGCCGTGTTAATAGATACATGGTCGTGTATCTTTTAGATCATCTTAAAAGCTTCATTTCTTTGGATTTTCTTGTCCCATCTTTACCCTAATTCGTCTCCTTCTTATTCCACAAGGACAGTTGAGTGTGAACATCAAGAGAATGGCTCAAAGAATATTCTTTTAACTCATTTTAGCTCTTATACTTCCAAATTGTACCTAAAACTAAATATAAACCAAAATGAGTTTCTTAACATTACATAGCATTAATTACTAAGTGTTATGGAATAAATGTACAATCAATTAAGCATATTTCAGCATTATTCCCTGCCAGTTATGGAAGATGGAAGGAGCTTGGTGTCACTTAATATACATATCCTTAAGGATGGCATGTAAGTATAAAAGTCAATGTAATTTGGTTTCTTTTATAAGAAGAGACTAGCACTCTTAATAGTGAAGGAGTGGGAAACGAAGACCTGAAGATCTAGGGGATTGTGGAAGGTTTTACTTTCAGAAGACAACTTATTGCTCTTTAAGTTCATAAGCTAAGATAAAACTGGGAAGGTTATGGAGGTTGGGCCTTGGTACATTTAGAGCCAACCTCTATCTTTATAACTTTGGAAACTAGGCATGAAGATGGAAAGTGTTAGGCCCCGTTTCCGGAGCCTAACTCCTTATACATGATTATTCATGCTTGCTCTGATACCAACCCTGTTAGGCCCCGTTTTTCAGAGCCTAACCTTCGAAAACATCATCAGACTTATCACTATCGGGTCATCTTCTCAACACCTTACACATATCCCTGC
>JANQAP020000103.1:1535048-1550811 GCA_026874005.2 Erythroxylum coriaceum
CATGATTTATACCTAATCGCAACAAAGATAAAATTAATCCCCAACATATAGTAAGAAGAAAAATCGGGGTCCAACAACTTCATTGCTCAAGGTGTGGAGATTCCACCCCGAACACCATTACCATCGCCATGATAGGCTCTATGCTCTAACCTTTATCTTTTCGTTTTTGTCATTAATTTGTTCTTATGTTTTCATATTAGTTTATTTTGATTTCAACCTTTTATGTTATTCGTTCTTCTCACATTGAGGACAATATGTTATCCAAGTGTGGGAAGGGTTGCGTTATGTGCATTGTATGCTTTATTTTGAGTTTGAATTTTGCATATTATATGTTAGTTATGTTAGGTTTGCATGATATGCCTCGTGTGAATGTGCCAATGGCTAGGACATAACATAATCGATTTAGTTTTGAATATAGTCTTTTAGGTTGCTAGATTTATTAACTTGTGAAATTAATGTTCTAGGTTTCTTCGATTAAATATGCATGTTAATTAAGATATGATGTTAGCTTGTTCGCTCCAGGAATTTACCACATTCGTTTATATTTTTAGGTCAATTGAATAAATAACATCATTAGTATCTTTTTATGAGAACAATTAGCTAAAGAAATTAGGTAGGCAAGAAAATAATAAAAGAAATGTATGTTTTTGTTTAATAAATAAATATTCCGTTGGTTCTTTTTGAAACAAATTAGGTTATAAATAGAGCTAGTAGCTAATTGAGAATGTGATGTAGTTGAGTAACCAGGGAACATTCATCATAAATGTTTGCCTGCAAGTTAAAATGCTAGATTAATGTTAATGAAAAATAACAAAATAGTGCGTTGTTTAATAAATCATACCGATCTTTGTGAATAGCTTAAATTTTCATGAAAAGTTACTTAGGGATAGTTATAATTTTGATTGACCGAATAATTATCAATGTGAGTGTGTAAGTGATGGAGGTGAATGAATTTGACATTAAGGTCTTAATTAGTATGAATATTTAGTCTGAAGTGCTTAGACACATATTTCATAAATTAATAAGTTGGAACAACTTGAAGGATCGTGTTTGTAGTTAAATTTGTTTCGTGAAGTTCAATTTCAATGCCATTGTACCATTATTGTATTTGTGTGTGCTATTATTTGGTGTGTTGGTGTTTTGTTTGTTTTTGGTTAAGGACAAGCAAAAGTTCAAATGTGTGGATGTGATAGTTGTAGGTTGCATGATGTTCTAATAGGCATTTTAGTATGTTTTTAGTGGTTAATTAATTGATTAGTGTATGTTTAGGTTTAGAATTTTGTTAATTGGTTAGATATGTTTGTTTTAAATGTTATATAGGTTAGAGCATGCAATTGAGCTTTAATTTTGTGTATTTGAGGTTCCTTGATGTGTTTGTTATTGTTTGAGATCAGATATCAAAGAACAAAGAAGATTTGGAGGAAGCCTGATAGAAGATCCAAGCCCGTGATTGTGGCCCAAACAAAATGGACAGGCCACGATCATGGCTTTATTAGCCACAATTGTGGAAGAAGCAAATCCTAAATGCCACAATCGTAGCCTACGTGACAGCAGACATGGATCAGCTTCTAAAATTCAACTTTGCAAGGTTATTTCGGACTCTTTGTCCTAGGTAAAACCTAGTTTTTACCCTAAATAGAAAAGACTACAAAGGACATAGGAGAACCCTAATTTTCATGCCTCCATTTTGCTACATTGGGAGAGATCCAAGGAAGAGCAAGAAGTAAAGAGAGAAGAAGAGAAAGAAGAAGGTGGAGCTTTAGCTACTTCAACCTCCAATCATCCAAGTTACTTTATTTATTTCCCTCTTTAATTTTATGTATTTGATGTGTGAAATGGGATAGATGTTGATGAATCTTGGGTTAAGGACGTTCTAACTTTTCTTTAAGGATGTGTTCTTGATTTAATGTTAATCTAGTTGTTTTTATGTTAATGCATCTAGATGTTGTGATTATTTGTTGTAATTGCATGCTTCGGTAATAGATCGAGAGAGTGAACCAATTGCAAAATGATTGGGTTGGTTAATGAGAGTTAAACGACCTAATATATCATGTAAATAATTAAATCGATAATTATACAAAGAGAGATCTCGTGTAAGGACCCTGTTATTTATTATAATGCTTAAGATCTAATTAGGTTGTGGGTTGACCTTTAATCAAGAGATTAAATGTTCGGTAACACGATTTAATTAGGGTTTATTAATTAGGGCTTAGTGATTATAACTTGAAAGAGAGTAATCCACCCTTAGATAGTCTAGAACTGACACCATATTAACAAAAAAGTGACTAAATTAGCATTAATGATAGGATAAATCCCCTATCCCATAATTTGTCAATCTTCCTTGGTTGAATTCCAATTGTCATTTGGTAATGCTCAATTTTGGTTTCTTGTGTTAATTTTACGAACTCATTTTAAAGCAATACATGTTTGATTGTTTACCTTTTTGTTTAGTTTTTAGTTTCATTTTAATAATCGTTTAGGCCTTAGATAACTTAGAATTAGGTTAGTTTACCAACTCCTCGAGGGATTGACATCTCATATACTACATTCATGAGCCGTGCACTTGCAATATATTAAGGGTTTTATAAGATTAAAACTTAGTCAACAGAGATATTGGTTTGACGATAACTAATCGTAATTCCAAAGAATGCAATTCATTTAATTACAAAATTTCCGTTCTAAGTTATAAAATCTTCTAAAATAACTAAATATTGACACAAAGATGATGTTATAAAGAGCTTTTAAATAGATATTTTATTAGATCTAATATTTTTTCCATTGATAATTGTTTTATCTTGTTAAGTGCAATTTAATAGTGTTATGATAACTTTAAGATTTAAAATAAGTTGTTTTTACCATTATTTTTTATCATTATAAATTAAAGTGTTAAGATGTAATAGCTCCATTGTTTATTAAACTAGCAATAGTATGGAAACTAAAAATCACCGAAAGTCTTGATACCAGTGTAGATTGTCTTGTGAATGCATCCTATTTCCAAATTGGATGATGCCGTGAAATAATGATTATTAGCTTAATTTTGAATTTTGGGAGGCCTATGGTGTGCAGCATGTTTCACTTGATTGTAATCCTGAAACTTGTACTCTTTATTTGATTAATTTAATTTAATTAATAAAAAGAACAATACTTTACTTATTGCTATATTACTATAAATGATAAGTCTATTTAATTAAAGTTTGTAGTATTAATGGTGCAACATAACATGACCCAATTGTATGATTATCATTTTAGAAATCTTTTCAATCGTTACTACTTATATAAACAAATTACTATTGCACGTTATAGATTATTGTTTATAAAGATAGTAAATTTATTAATATCAATCATAATAATCATAGAAATACTAAAATAATGACTTCAAACATTTTTATTAAAATAATTAAAAAGTGACAATTATCGAGGAGTTGATTAATGTGGAAGATACTTGAATCAAGGAGAACTTAAGTAACAATAATATAAATCTTCAAGTAATAAACAATGATTTTAAAACTAGAACAATCAATTGGTTCGACCAAAATAAGTACAAATTAGACTGATATCTAGTTCAATTTCTGCTTATAACTATTTTGAATAAAAACTGGTTAGCTAAGTAATAAACTGACCAAATTTTGTTGAACCGTATGAATCATTCAACCTTAAATCCCTCTCCTTTGGTTTGAAGATTTTTTTGATGAGATTCATGGCACAGGTCGATCTTTTGATATCAAGAAGGACTTAAAAATTGGAGCAAAGAAAAATTTTCAGGAACACTTGATCTTTCATCACTAAAACTTGTCAACTGCTTTCTTTCAAAAATCTGATTGATAAGCTAAATTACAAAATCAATACCCAATTAAGTTGATCACTTCCAGCAAAACATACATACTATCTGGTTGGTTTTGATGGCCCTTTTGGATCTGCTTCATAGGATGAATGATGGACACTACAATCTTGTTTTGAAGGGGCTTCGATCCAGAGCCATGTGGGAGTGCTAGCGTTCTATTACTTAGTGATTTTTTCACTCTCTTGGTTCATACTCTTAACTCATTTACACAACCTATTTTCAATACTCTCTCTTTGTAGTTGCCACTGGTTAAATCCTATTTTTGTTTTGAAAAGAAAGTGACTAATTAATGGAGGGATAAAAGAAACTTACAAAATTAGAAAACCAAACTTTAGCAAGTGAGGGATTCATTCACGACATGGAGTGTTAAGGTGAGGGATACACAGTGACGAGCCACATTTCAGTTACGTAGATAAAATGATAAAAGAGAAATTGATATGTATTAGACTTTACTGGAGGATTAGATATTTATTGGAATTTGCTGAAGGATGAGATACATATTGGACTTATTCCATAATACATCTCTATGTATGATTAAAAAAATTCACTATTTAAGAAATCAAGTCCTATTCTTATCAGACTTCTAGCTCTAACTCAATATATTGTTACACACATAACACTGCACTGTCAATGATAAAATATTTTAAAAGTCAAGTTGTATTAGACTTCTAGCTCTAGCTCTTCACTCGTGACTACGATTTTTTTAATACATTAATTCATTTGATTGTTGTTTTCGTGTTTTTATTGTACCATTATAAGTAGATACTGCAAATAAATTAAAGGGTGTTAAGAATAAACCTTGATTAAAGTTTCATATTAAAAATATAAATTTATATGTTGTTTGGTATGAGTGTTGAGTGTTGACAGAATTTAGAGCCTTTTTCAGTGTCTTATCTAAACATACTTCATTTTTTTAACGACTCTTCACATTTATTCAATTTTGGCAAAAATTTCAGTTTCCATCTCTAATTAAACTTCAACCTCTTTAATAACTCTTTAGTCTTATGAAAATTTTCTATCACTATCATATTTGTCGGTAACATTTTCAGTTCTTTTTGAACCTCTTTTTTCATAAGACTATATATATATATATATATATATAATTCTTTGTGCCAACATATCACAAGTTAATCTTCCTTTTTATTGTTGTCTCTTTTACTGGTTGTGGTGATTGAAGCTAAATCTAATGCTCACAAATAGAGAAAAATGATGAAAGTGACATGGAGAAAAATTTAAGAGGTATTTTCTTTTTCAAACTTTCATTTTCTTTCTTTTCGTTTCATCTTTCTTCGATGGTTATATTTTTATGATGTTTTCAAGTTAAAATTATAATGAAGAATATAGAATCATCAAGAAAAGATTCGATGAACTTAATATTCTCTACTAGTGGTAAGTCTGATTCAACATAGAATTATTTTTCTTCTTAAACATCTAATGGACATATATAATATAATTGTATACTTTAAGGTAAAATGTTTAAAGGGGGAGAAATTTATATAATGAAAGATCATCTTCCTGGTATTAAAGGTAATATTGCTTCTTACAAAAAAAATGTGATTTAACGTACTTGACAGAAATGGAAATTATTTGTAACAACAAGTAAAAAAGAAATAGGAAAATAACGAGACTTGTAATGTTTCTTTTGGAGATGATGAAGCACAATAAGTATTAGATAAAGGAAAGCAATTATTGACATAGATTTTTATTTTCTTCCAAGAACTATTCATAGTTCTCAATCTAGTTTAAAAAGGGTTTTAGTTGAAAAGGATTTTGTTTTACAATGTAAACAAGCATGAGCTAAATGTTCTACCATTCACGTATTCCTTTAAATGCTTTAAATTCACATTAGTTTTAAGAAATAATAGATGTTACAACAATAATAAGTCCAGGATTTAAGCTACATTTTTATTATAATATTCATGTTCCTTTGCTTCAAGATTTTAAAAAGGAATGTTAGTTGATTGTATATATGTGTGTGTATATGTATGTGTAAGTCTAAAGTGTTTATACTTTATCTGAAATTTTCGAGTAGATTGGACCAAAGAATGCTATGAATTTTATTACAGACAATGCAACTAATTAAGTATCAATTGGGTACTTATTAGAATCAAAGTATTAACATATTTATTAGTCCCTATTCACTGCTCATTGCATAAATCTCATTTTAAAAGATATTAGTGGTATAAATCATATTTCTAATCTTGCTTCTCGTGCATCTAAGATCACAATTTTTGTATATAATTATATAACATTTTTGTCTTGATTAAGAAAGCAAGAAGATTAAGTTAAGATTGCGCGTCCTACGACTAATAGGTTTACAACTACATGTATTACTTTAAAAATATTTATGAACATCAACAACTATTTCAAAATTTACCAACAAATTTTTTAAGTCATAAGTTATTAAACAATGTGAGAGAAAAAGAAGTTTGTGCTATTATACTAGATAATAAATTTTAAGATACTTGTTTAGTCACCGTGAAGATTATAGTTCTACTTATAAGGTTCACACACACACACACACACACACACACACACACACACACACACACATATCTATATATATATATATACACACATATATAAAGATTCTATTTCCTTTTTGTCTAAAACCTTGGCACAGATTGAAGCTAAAATTTCTTTATTTTCATGAAGATCGAACGAAAAAGAAAGGACAAATTTTTTTTTGTTTTTTAACAGTTTGGAAAATAGAAACTGAACTACCTTTTGGCTTTTCCCGAAACCAGTTTTTGGTTTTTGACCCCATCTTTAAACAACTCAAAAAAACAATTAATAAATAAAAAAAGAATTTTTTTTCTTTTCAAAGTCCTATAACTAGAAAAAATTCTATTTCAAATATATATAAGTTTGTAAAATAAGTCATTTTTAAGAGAAGGACAAACTGTACAAGCCTCATATAGATATTCTTGTTCACCGATGAGATAAACATCTTACTTAATGATTCACTTAATAGTTTTTTTTCTTAATCCTTATTACTTATATAGAGGAAATACATGCATAAATGATATTATGGACAAGTCTCTTTGTCACAACAAATTAATTTGAAAGTAATTTATGAAGAAAATGCCTTCGTCATAATGAATGAATTAAAAACATTTACTAATAGTTATTTGATATCTTATTTTGATCTTATTTAACATTAAAAATATAATCTATTACAAATTTACAATAAAAAATTATTTCATATATTACTAATTTATAATGAATGCAGTACAAGAAGTTAATATAGGAAATTTAGATAAATGTGTGGCTTAGGAGCCTTTAGATATTCTTAGAGAATTTGAAACTTTTAATAATAATAAGACACAATTTTATTTAAGAAAATAATTTTAATTTTTATTATTTTTCTAAGCTTTATTTTAGATTCAGATTTAATTTAAATTATTATTAGTTTATTATATAGTAATATATATTGGTGTTTTTCTATTTTAATAAAATATTTTATTTTTATTTATTTTTATGATTTTATTTTTACTTGTATTTATTTAATAGTTTAATAGCAATTTAATATTTAAATTTTAAACATTTTATTTGACACGTTCAAATTTTAAAATGGCAATGACCTTAGGTCTCAATATTATGCTTAAATTCTTGTTGAAATGTCGCCCTTGCCCTCATGTTTCTATTTCTTCTCCGATTCGTTTCTCCGTTCGACTGTTACCAGTTGGCCGCCACTTAGCTTCGTTCATTGTCTCTGTTTCACACTCATGTTCCTCTGTTTTACTTTCTCGCCTTTTTGTATTTTTGCTCTTCACTTTGAAAGGAAAACTGTAGGGACTGAACGACAAATCCAGTTACCTTGGTGTTGTCTTCTCCTCCATCGTTGAACGAGTAAAGGTTGACACTTTAACCTTCCTTTTGTTTTTAAACAATTTTATTTCTTGAATCCTATGAGCATTTATTGGTTGTAATATTCTTTTTTTTTTAAGGAATGATAATCCTCAATCGCTATGGTTCAAGGTGTCGTTGGAAATTGGCATCTTTTGGTTATAGCACTTACTTTTCAGAATTTGGAAGGAGTTGCTCTTCATTTGTTGACAGAGTAGGTGGAGAAACCTTGAAAAGTGTTGGTGGCATTGGACCGGGAGTTGATGATGTGCGTCAAGTCTTGGTAAGTGCCCCTTGGGGACCGGCTGTTGAGAAGGGTTTATCAATGCTTGATGATAAACCCGAACAAGATTTAATAATTGGTGTCCTAAGAGGATTGAATGATGCCAACCTAGCTGTAAATTATTTTCGATGGGCTGAGAAGAAAACTGACAGAGGACTTTGCCCAGAAGCATATAATTCTCTTCTTATGGTGATGGCTAGAACTAAAAGGTTTGATTTTCTTGAACAAATTCTTGGAGAAATGAGTGAAGTAGGGTTTGGTCCATCTAATAATGTTTCTGTCGAGTTAGTAGTGAGTTGTGTCAGGTTAAGGATGCTCAACGAAGCTTTTGACATTGTTCAAATGATGAGGAAGTTCAAATTTCGCCCTGCTTTTACAGCTTACACAACTTTGATTGGTGCTCTGTCTGAGGTTGGTGAATGTGATCTCATGCTCACTCTTTTTCGTCAAATGCAGGAGTTAGGTTATGAAGTAAGTGTGCACTTATTTACGACTCTTATTCGCAGCTGTGCCAGGGAGGGTCGAGTTGATGCAGCTCTCTCCCTGTTGGAGGAGATGAGGAGCAACTCGTTGAATGCTGACACTGTTCTTTACAATGTATGTATAGATTGCTTCGGTAAGGTGGGCAACTTGGATATGGCATGGAAATTCTTTTATGAAATGAAGGTGCATGGTTTAGTGCCTGATGATGTGACTTACACTAGCATGATTGGTGTTCTCTGTAAAGCAAACAAACTAGAAGAGGCTGTGGAAATGTTTGAGCAGATGGAGCTGAAAAGAAAAGTTCCTTGTGCCTTTGCTTACAACACCATGATTATGGGTTATGGATCAGCTGGGAAGTTTGAGGAAGCATACACTTTATTAGAAAGACTAAGGGCAAAGGGTTGTATTCCAAGTGTGATTGCTTACAACTGCATTCTGACATGTCTTGGGAAGAAGAGAAGAGTAGAGGAGGCATTGAGAATATTTGAGGATATGAAGAAAGATGTGATGCCCAATCTTACATCGTACAATGTACTATTAGACATGCTATGTAGGGCTGGTGATGTTGAAGCTGCTCTTAAGGTTCGTGATTCGATGGTGGAATGTGGCTTATACCTTAATGTAAAGACTGTTAACATAATGATTGATAGACTTTGTAAAGCTCAAAAGCTAAATGAAGCTTATTCAATTTTCGAAGGAATGGATCATAAAATTTGCACCCCAGATGCCGTTACATTTTGTTCACTTATAGATGGTTTGGGTAAACAAGGTAGAGTGGACGATGCGTACAGGCTTTATGAACAGATGCTGGATTCTGACCACACTCCAAGTGCTATTGTGTATACATCACTCATCAAAAATTTCTTCAAGGCTGGCAGGAAAGAGGATGGTCACAAGATATATAAGGAGATGATCCAAAGTGGCTCTCCACCTGACCTCATGCTTCTAAATACCTACATGGATTGTGTTTTGAAAGCTGGTGAAATTGAGAAAGGTAGGGACTTGTTTCATGAAATAAAGGCACGTGGGTTTGTTCCAGATGTGAGAAGCTATTCAATATTAATTCATGGCCTTGTGAGGGCTGGTTTTGCTCATGAAACTTATGATTTGTTCTATTCAATGAAGGACCAAGGCTGTATATTGGATACCCGTGCTTACAATGCTGTAATAGATGGATTTTGCAAGTCAGGCAAGGTGAATAAAGCTTACCAGCTGTTGGAGGAAATGAAGTCAAAGGGCTGCCATCCAAGTGTTGTCACCTACGGCTCTTGCATTCATGGGCTTGCTAAAATTGACAGATTGGATGAAGCATACATGCTTTTTGAAGAAGCAAAGTATAGTGGCATTGAATTAAATGTTGTTATATATAGTAGTCTAATAGATGGATTTGGAAAAGTGGGCAGGATTGATGAGGCATATCTGATTATGGAAGAGTTAATGCAAAAGGGTTTAACACCTAACGTATACACATGGAATTGCTTGCTTGATGGACTGGTCAAAGCAGAGGAAATTAGTGAAGCCCTTGTCTGCTTTCAGTCCATGAAGGACATGAAATGCGCTCCTGGTTTAGTAACTTATGGCATTATCATAAATGGTCTTTGTAGAGTTAAAAAATTTAACAAGGCCTTCGTATTTTGGCAAGAGATGCATAAGCAGGGGCTAAAAGCAAATACCATTCTCTACACTACTATGATTTCAGGACTTGCAAAGGCTGGGAATGTTGTAGAGGCTAATAAGCTCTTCGAAAGATTTAAAGCAGAGGGAGGTAAGCCTGATTCTGCTACTTATAATGCTATGATAGAAGGTTTAAGCAATGCAAACGGGGCAGAGGAAGCATACAAACTATTTGAGGAAGCTCGGTTGAAAGGTGCTACTATTCACACCAAAACTTGTGTTGTGCTATTAGATTCACTTCAAAAGGCTGAATTCCTTGAGAAGGCAGCAATTGTTGGTGCTGTTTTGAGAGAAATAGCAAAATCTCAACATGTTGGAAGATTTTAAGAAGACATGGTTTTAACTGCAGGTTGGTTTATCTTTGCCATTTACCCCATGACTCAAATGGGAGAGAGAGTGTTGGCTTTTGCAACCTCTTTTGGTTAATGGGGCTGTAAGTTCTCTTTGGCAAGGTATTTCCTTTCCTTGTATTAATTACTCTATAAACTGGTGAATGATATGAATGGCATTTGACTTGCAAATGGAAATATTTAGTTAATGAAAAGTTAATTTAGACCTAGTGAGTCACCATGGAATTCATTACTTCATGTTATCAAGAATGTTGAGATAGAAAGAGGATTCCCGAGGTTAGTTATAAATTATGAATCTACTCGCTTGGATAAGATACCAGATTGTAGATAAGAGAAATCTGTTACAAAGATTAACTAATGCAACAATATTAACTCAGTGGTGGACTAGTTTTTCCTACACTTCTTTTAGGGGGTTATTTGTGTATATCCAAGTTATTTTGGTTGAATCAACATTGGTTAGATCCATTTCTGTATAAATTCAGACATGTTTAAGGAATTTGCAAATCACTGATTTAATTATCTCAATTTTGGACCATGCTTATGAATTGTCCAATGATTTTCAATTTATACATTCTACAATATTATAATGTAGAAAATTACCCAGTTATAACATTATGAAATATGTATGGAGTGTATGATCTTTATTGTTGGAATTGATATTCACTGTGCTTACATTTTGTATGGAGCAATTGGTGATTTTTTGATTTTAGTCCTTGATTAACAGGTGATCTTATTTATTGCTGCCGGAGGCAAGTTTGAGTTTTGAGTCATTACTTGTATGACATCATAAAATGTATTAATGATTAATGAATACAGCAATCAGCATAAAAAATGACAACTCAATCTAACTTTTAACGGGTCTTCTTAATTACTTTTATATCATTATTAAAGATCTTGTCATTGTCACCTATTAAGTTAATTATAATTACTAGTTTACTGAGATGAAATTCGGTTAAAAAAATAATACAATTCCCTCCTCAAACTTAAGTTTATATATTATCGTCAATGTATCAAAGAAAAAGAATAAAGCAATAAATAAGGACAGTAAAAGTAAAAATGAAAAAAAATTGTTGCCTTTGTCCAAGAAAATGAGACTGACAGCTAGAATTCATTAGTTGTTTTTTTTTTAGAAGTTGAAAAAATATATTGACTCAACTCCCAATGAGTAAGCTTAGTTCATCAACTCCCCAAATTGGAACGAAGTTAAATTAAGAAAATTTAACCATTGAGAAAGCTATACAGGAACAATTCTAAATGGCTATTGCAAAGTAAATGTGCTTGTATCTGTAATTGTTATTATGATTTCCTTAGCTTCTGTTCACAACGTGGTGCTTCCTTGCTAGCATTGAGTTATGATTGCCTATGTGGTACCATTGAAACGTGTCGAACACACCAAATATTAAAACATAACTCTACACAACTAACTTATAGTGACGATGAGAAAAGATTGTGTTCATAGAGAGTATATGGTTAAGTTTTTTGTTGAACTAATCAAAATGATGAAATGGAGGGGTTTTGGATGCTTTCAATTAATGCAATTAAAAAAATTAAACAACGCAAGAAAAATTAAATTAAATTAAATAATTCAAATTCGTAAAGAGTAATCAATTGATTTAAGCTCAGTTATTACTTCAGTGTCATCCTTCATATGAATATGCAAAATCAAATGTAACATTGTTCTTGTTCCTCTCCTTCAAATTATCAAAAGTAGATTAATAATAACCTCTATTAATCCCAATTTTTCTTTACATTGTAACTATTTGAAACTCATTAATTATATTTAACTGTCAAAAAACCTAGAACAACCTCTCTAGATTTAATGCCATAGTAGCTTTAAGAATGAGGAATATAGGTTAATCTAAACAATAATCACATAAGCTCAGATTATTTAACTTATTATATGTTATCCTTAATGATGCACGATCATCAGTTTACCACACATGATTCAAAATAATGACAATTACAGATAGTAATCATAATTATGATAATAAATCTGTACTTGAATGATCTAGTAGGCCTTGTTTGAATAACTCATACATAAATCATAAACATTAAATGCACAATAACATAATTAATTTCAAGAGATGGGAACAATGTTATTGGGTTTGGTTAATCCATAAGCATGTTACAAGGCCTTGATATCCCCTTTAAATTGGAAGGAAGAGAATTAGCGTTTCATGGTTTTTCAAATCATATGTCCAAAGAGATATGCGTCACTTGGTGCCTTTCCTATATATCACCTTTAATTACTCTCTTAATTGCCTTTTATACCTTACAACTAGGGTTTCTAAAGTATACATGATCAGCCACACAGTCGTGTAGGTGATCATGTACCTTAAACCTTCCATTAATTTTTTGAAAATTGCGAACATATACATTTTAAAGAGTCAAACGAGCAATATATGCTACCATGTATGTTTCCATGTGATCGAAACGCAGTCTTTGTGGTTGTAGACATTTATAATGACTTACACGATCCTTGACATGGTCGTGTAGGTCACTTACACTGGCGTGTACTCTTCCACTTGGGTATGTGGCTCCTAAATGACTCCAATCCTTCTGTTCTTTTCCCTGATTTCACCTTAAACTCATCTTCTTTTGCTTCATGAAGTCAAATAAGATCGAATGTAAGTGAAAGTTCACCAAAGCTATGAGTTTAGTTTGTTTTGGTTATTTTTCTTCCATTATATACCTAAACCAAAATATGAACCAAAATAAGTATCTTAAATACACAATAAACATTAATCACTAAGCATTACGGAATAAATAAAACTCTTCCCAACACATCTTAATTTTTTGGTAACCTCTATCTTTTTGCTAGGACCTACTGGTCGTGTGTCGTAACACTACCAAAATATCTAAACTAAACTATAGCTAGCAGTAAGTCTAGGTCAATCCCATAGAGATTAATTCCAATTACTTTCCTAAATTATCTTTATAAACAAAGCAGGGGGTTTTTGGTTTGAAGCATATTAGAAGAAGTAAAACTAAATCTATAAAAGCAAATCAATTTAAATAGCAGCAAAGTGATAAAGTTGATGAATGAGTTGAAATCCAGTTCTTTGGTTTAATCTCGGCCTAAGCACAATTTCGTAGATGTCGTTGAATTATCGCCTTTACACCTCTTTTAAGTCTATTGATCGTGAACTAACAATAAGCTCTATTAATTCCAGTTTTTCCTTATATCATAGTTAATCAAGAAGAGCTTATTAATTAACCCTAACTATCGGGAAACCTAGAACAAACTCTCTAAATTTATCCGGACAGTCGCATTATAAGTGAGAAAAATAGATCAATCTAAGTAACAATCACACAAGCTCGGATTATTTAACTTATGTTATGTTATCTCTAACGATTTAATACTGTTAGTTGCCACAAATGACCTTTAACACGACTATTACGTATCGAATTCAAGTTCTAGCTATGGGTATTCATGAAATAGATTCAATAGAGCATTAAAATCATTCTCACACAATACCCAATCAATCCATACAAGATAACATAAACAATTTGAAAAGAGGTAAAGAAAACGGTACACATCAACAATCTGCTTAATGTGCTTCTCGGCCTTGACTGCACCACCAAATCAGTGTTAGGAAAGTTAGGCTTCCACCTCTATCTTCAAGCTCTCACCATCGACCATCCTCTCCATCGCCACTGTCGATGTTGAAGAAGGAAGAATAACCGAAGAGAAAATAAGAGAAGAGTATTATCGGCTAGGTTTTTGTCCCACATGCCATTTTGCTGTCACTCCTTTTTCCTTATGTAGTAAAATTTAGGTTTAATACTGAGTGACACCCGGCCAGGACACTTAACTTTCTCCAGTTAATTCTCAGGCGTCAGAATTCATAACCGTTCAAGATCATTGCACGACCATGCATGGCCATGCACGGCTGATGTTGAATAGGTATGAGAGATTTCTCCTGCCCATACAATCCAATGTTTGGCCATGAGACTTCTCCTTCTTTTGTTCTTCATTTGACATCTCTCTTGCCTCTTCTTCTTTCAATCCTCTTCTTTTTCATGCTCTATGATGAATAGAATATGGAAATTGAGAAGATGGCTTCAATGACATGCTTTTGGGTCACTTTAGCTTCTTTACTTTCTAAAAGTACCTAATATCAAATATGAGCTAAAGTGAGTATCCTAAGCATTTCTAAGGAATTAATCACTAAGTGTAGTATATCAAATGAATTAACGTTTAAACACGTATCAAGTTCCCCCACACTTAGTTTTTGACCATCCCTGGGCAAATCATTAAAATCAAAATCACAAATCATAACTTTTACTCATTTTCCATATTTCCTAATAGTAGATAACCATAAGTAAAGATGAATGACTTTCAAAACCTATAGCAATAACTCAACATTCAAAGCTTCTACTCATGATCAATCAACATTCATCACCCTTAGAAACTGAGTAATCTAGAGGTAGACTTGGACAAAAGGAGTTTAAACAAGATATTTCCATAGGTACACTCAAACACCATTCATAATCACAACAATCCACAACTTTGCATATCATTACCTCTCTCCACCATTAAAAGTCACATTCATAATGATGAATAAAGGGACTTTTCTAGTAATATGGATAAGGGTAAGGTGAGATGTTTTTTGGTAATGTAGCATAAAAGTCATCAAGCTAGTGAAGCAAAAGTAACACTGAATAAGGTATCAAGTGCACAAGTTGACATTCATTTAAAACTGGACCATCAATTATGAAGAATACAATAACTATGTTTCCCAACTCGATTCAGCTCTCATACCATAATCCTAATGAACATAACACAAAAAATCTCCATCCAAAACAACATCCTCCTCATATGCAATATATTCAAACACCTAAACAATACAACTTAAGGAGGATAAACTATTAATTAATAACTTTTTACAACGATTGTATTTCGTCCTTGCAACTTTTATTCAAACTCACAATTTTCTTTTCTTTTCTCTTCTTTTTTATTTTTATTTTTCTCTCTTTTTCTTGAATATAAAAGTGATAGAAGCTACATCCACGTATGATTCATAACCTGGAATTTTAACAACTATAACCAACCCACATATATGCATACGCCCACACTTAGGCTTCTGTATACACCCACACTTAGGCTTTTGTACAATCACATTCATTAAGAATTAACAATTGCTCCACTAGCTTTATGGTTTGGGTTAGGCATTTGGTTAGGTGCATGTAATGTGGTTTATATAAAAGAAAAGGCTAATAAAGCTCAAAGGGGGTTAGCAAAGGAAAATTCACATAAATGGGTAGGCTATTTGGCTAATG
>JANQAP020000103.1:1555760-1575471 GCA_026874005.2 Erythroxylum coriaceum
TCATATAATGCATGAGCATGAAATGCATTTTCTAATTTCTTAATAATCTCTCATATTTACTATTCTAACCTCAACATAGGTAACAAGATGTTACATTTTGTCACAAAAAATAGGGGACTTTTATCCATAAAGAATCCAATAAGAGTAGTATCCCATTTGGATGCATCCTCCTTAAATATCTCAATTGGAGGAGCTACTATGGCATTATCTTCCAACTTCTCTATAGGAAAATAATGCAATTTTAGGTCAAGTGTTGAGTCCCCCTACGATTTGGAGACAAGATCTTTTATGGATGACCTTGAATGAGATTTTCTAAGTCTAAGCCTTCAGTAATCTATGGGGGAATAGGTTCTAATAAGCTTGTGATATGGACAGGTAAGTGTTGGACAAGTAAGGGAGAGGATAAGTGATTCTTGGCTAAAGGTGGGAAGCTTTATAGACTCATTGGCATGGAAAAAGAAAAAAGGGGAAGAAAAGGAAAATTGAAAAGTAGAAAGAGAAAGCTAAGACTAGGAATGGTAAAGGAGAGTATGGTGAAAGAGATAGTAAAAACACTTAAAAGAAGTGAGCGGTGGCACAGAGATGTTGGTAAAGAGTAGAGGAGAAAAAGGTCAATTTGTTAGCTAAATTGTGAGGAATCAGTCTAAGAACAACTACGCAAGTGGAATAAGAAGAAACAAGAGAACATCATGGGTAAGTACTTGGTGGAAAGTTGGTGAAGAGGAAGCAGATAAGCAAGTTAGAACTGAGGCAGGAGAACGAAGAATCAGAGAAGATGTTTATGACAAGCCATGCAAGCAAGGAACAAAAAAATAAACCTTCTAAAAGAAATATTAAGTTTTGAATTTCTACAAAAATTAAACAAATTTAAGCCTTAAATTTGTTTAATCTCTTATGACATTTCAGATAGTAAATATTTATCAAAACATGGAGTGTGAATCAAACTCATGTTTGAATAAAAATTGAGGTACTGATGCAAGTTCTTCCTTCTCGAATCACGTATATAAAAAAGGTTCCTATAAGAAGAGAGTCAATTTCATATCTCCTTGAAAAGAGGCTCAATTTTAAAACTAAGCACTCTTATTTTGGAACTCTTAAAAGAAAATTAAATTAAAAGCAAAAACTCTAAATCCAAAAGTTTTGTCAATTTATTTTATAGTATTGAAGCAAAATAAGAAGGCGTCATTCTATTATCATAATCAGACTTTTTTTTCTCTAAAATGTGCAACTGTTGGTACTATCAAATAAACTATTCTAATAATTAAGGACATTGAAAGGTTAAAGTCTTCTCTAATTATTAAGGACATACAAAGGTTGAAGTCTTAATTTTTATCTATTTCAATTGATATTTATGAGAACTATATTATATGACATGTCGTCAAAAGTATATTTTACACAAAACCTAAGGCAAAAAAAAAAAAAAAGCAATCACTTGAGAGCAAATCTCTTTCTTTGTATCTTATGATACAATGAAAATTGACTTTCTGTCAAGATTCTCAAATGTAACGATCTTTAATATATTGCAATCGTTTCAATTGCATTAAAAAACCAAACCAAATCTATCTCTTTTTATCTTCTGATACAATGAAAATTGACTTCGTATAAGATTGTACTTTTGACTTTCAAATGCAACGCCCTCTAATATTGCGGCCGATCATACTACTCAAAATATTAAAAGGGTTAAATAGATCATTTTGCCCTGCTTTGTTAAGTCTCTCTCTTCTATTTTCTATATTAAATTAATAGTTACAAATGTGACATGGACCACAAACCCATTCATTATGGGTTTCAACTTGTATTAGATCTTCCATCTAAAACCATTTGGAAGCAAAGGAGTTATGCATCTATATCTTACATACACCAGGGGTTTCTTACCCAATAAAGTCCACTGTGCTTAAAGCAGACCTCAATTTCTAGAAATATCAACATGAAAATGAAATTCTTACTTACTAAAAGTTAAGCTGGCTTCTAAGCATTAAACAGACATTTGAACTGCAGGGTTAGTTTCAACTAATATAAGCCTCTATCCGCATTTATTATTAGAGTAGGTTTTGGTGATCACGGGTCCAACGGTCCCGATGTCAGCATCAACAACTCTTGACCAGAAAATGTGAATTGGGCCACGTTGAGTTGGTCTGTGATCGTAATGCATCGTAACCTTATTATGAGGAAAGTGATTCGGCGATGCCCATGGGTTCAGATCCACATGCCAATGCCCATCTAGAACCAAGCCGAAAAAAGGTTGCTATAATAAAGTCATGCCTGTGCGAGTGGTGATATAATATATCACATTAAATATTTGTCCTTGCAGAGTAGAGTAGTTCAACATATCAGGGCCAAATTTATGGATAGAGGTTTCTATCATGAAAAAACCAACTTTCTATGTGAATTGTGAAATGAGTTGTCCCGAATCCCATAACTTCCAGGCACGTGGAAAGGAATCACATCCAACCTTTCTACTTTTCTTAATACAGCCAACTCTTGCATTGAGAAAGGTGTTATTGTTAAATTTTCGGTCCTCCATTGATGTATCCAACTATGTACTAGTACGCATCTTTCTTCGTTTTCATGTCCCAATTCAATAGTTGAAAGCGATATCAGCTTTAAAATTTCTCTTGATATTCTTTTATTGTTGGAGGAAGATTAGGGATTGGGATTTGGGAAGGTGAATAAATGTATACGTCCCCCAACACGCCTCTATATCTAGCAATTATAATGACCAAGAGAGAGACTGGGAACATGCATGTGTAGCCCAACCCTTTTATCAGTGCGAAAGGGTCCACAAATCCATGAATGTTGATGCCATACATCTAGTCTCTTTCTTCATATCACCGGTCTTTTTCTACAGTAATAACATTGTTTTCTTCTTGTTTTTTTTGTTAGAAAGAACCCCTTTTTAGTCGTGAAGACAATTAAGGTATATTTCCATTCCAACACAAGAAATAATGATAGCTGGACTGACCCCATCACTGCTCTCTAATTTTTTGAGAAGTTCACAACTTTTGCCAAGTTTAAAAAGTAATTGCATAGAAAAGATGTGATACCTTATTTTCTTGTTCGTTAGATGCGAGGAATTGTCTTTCCAATTCATTATCATGATCGCCCATTTCAGCCTCTCTCTCTCTCTCTCTCTTACTTTGATATAGATACTATTCACACAGAAATTACGAAGATGGAAAAGGGGTTAGCTGACATATTCAAAGGTTGGTGGTTTTTATTTGTTTGTGAGAGTGATGAAAAGGATTCCCAAAAAGTAAAACATTTTACTCTACATCTATCCTATCATCTTGTGTGGGTGTGGGTGGTGGGTGTAACGAAAGTGAGAGACAGGAAGAAAGAGAGAGATTATAAAAAGTAAAACTCCTCATAATGCTCCTCAGACTGTTAAAAAGAAGGGCTGGGGATCACACGTAGAATACAAAATACATCACCACCAACTTTAAGTTGAATGGAAGGGGAAAAAATTAAAAAATGACATAAATGCAGACCAAGTCAAGGGATGAATATATTTGCCCCGAAAAGAGGGGAAGCACAAACACACTTGAACATGATAGATAATACCCCTCCTTTTACTCCTTTTTCTAATTGGGTGAACTGTCCTAATTTATCATGACAACCCGCCTCAAGCAATCATGACCATCCAATTTAGTATCTCTTTTCGACAAAGGCAGTAATCAGAATAATTTAATAAGACACACCATGGGTTGTGACCCGTTACCCTCTTTTACCATGACCATCCAATTTAGTATCTCTTTTCGACAAAGGCAGTAATCAGAATAATTTAATAAGACACGCCATGGGTTGTGACCCGTTACCCTCTTTTACCTCTTCAACTTTGGCTTCTCACTTTGCTTTTGATGTGTGGTGGTTAAAGAATATTGTTGTCATGGGTCTATGATGCACGCAAATGCAATAATAGAGCCCAGAGTAAAAGGGAGAGATATGGAGAAAAGGTGAACGCAGAATCCACGCGCCATACAAAGATATGTACTCCTTTATGAGGCTTCAATGTGAAACACAGAATCCATGCGCCATGTAGCTAGCTAGATATGTACTTGTGAAGCTTCAATATCTACTTGGATTCCTATACCTATAACAATACCAACACAATTAATCATCTCGTTAATTGCGGTCACTTTCCTTGATTGTCAATCTGATTCTAGCTTAATAAAATTCCAAAGGATAGGATAAAATCATCCAACTTTATAGATTAGTGGAAGAGCATATAATTATATAGGCTTGCGCCTGCACCTCCAGTCTTAGTCTAGAGTCTAGACAATTGATCAACGTGCAATGGCAATATGTAATAACAAAAGTGGTATTCCTTGCTTAATGCCTAACGGTAGTTTGTCTGTACGGCCTTCCCCATTGGACGTACTAGTTACAATCTTATATGATCACCCATGTGGGATGGATTATTAGTAGTAGTGCATTAAAGTAATAATCATAATTATTATGGCTTATCAGCAGTAGTATATTGTATTGTCTCCTTAAATGATATATATTTTTGATTAGGTAAATGAAAATAGTTTAAATGGTATAACAAATTCAAATTTTTTTAACTTTTTAGAACTTTGTGATTCAGGTTTTAATATTTAAAATTTTTAATTTAATAACAATTTTTAAAATTCATACAATCCAATTTCTTTGTTAATCTTTTGACATGACTCCGTACACTCTTGGCACCTATTTTCTTATACTTCTTTTCAAGCTCCATTAATCTCTCTTTTATCCTCCGCCTACTCATTCTCTGTTCTCTTTATTGTGACAGTTAGACGAGAGGCAACACTCGTCAGTCGCAGCGAAAAGTTTGTGACGAACAGTTAAATGAGATGACTGCCAGAGAGAGGTTAGGCTGATGATTTGATGAGCAGGCGAAGGCTGAGTTGGCGATGGTTGGGCGACGGTGAACCACCCTGGTGCCGGAGTTGGTGAGAAATGGTGCTGGCAGCAGTACCAGTACCCACTCATCGTTTTACTGTATATATTTATAATGCAAAGCAATCCCGACACGAAAGACCTATCATATTTTGAGAAAAAGGACAAATGAACTTGATGGAGTTAATAATTGTTCAATCTATTATGGATCTGGTGATGGTCGGGCGGTAACTTTTTTTACCATCCATTTCTCCATCTTCGAATTCAGTGCTTGCCCTACTATTTTCTCCCAAACGTTAAATGTTGAGAAATTGTATGTAATTCCTGTAATCGGACAAATGTCCAATTTTTAATGGTATTCACACGAAATTAATTGGTAGAGTTCTATAATTAATGTAAAGAGATTTAAGCACGAAGTGGTAATTCTTTTAAAGGCTATGCTTGTTTATAATAAGTTTAGATTTTTAATAATTTAATTGAATTTTAATTTCAATTAAATTTTATATAATTAATTTCAATTAAATACTAGTTAGACTCAATTAAATATAATATCTTATGTTGGTCTTTATTTAGTAAATATCTCATACTTAACCTTTAAAGTTTATTAAACTTCACAATTAAAACTAATTTGATTAAATTATCTTTTCTCTCTTCAATTGCTCTTTGTATGTGACATATTAGGCCCCTAAACATGTTAATAATAGTTATAAATTATAAACTTAAATCTTATTTAAGATTAAATAAATTAAACTTATTTAATTTCTTTTTAGTTATCCAATTAGATTGTTTATATCTATATACTTCATAGCCACCCAAATATTAGAAATATCAAAATAATTTTAACTAATTTTTCACATAATTCAATACTTTTATCATGCAATGTTCGATTAGTTATAAAGCATGAAAATAATGTCTATTGTATGTGACTCCAATCATATTAGTTTTTCACCATTAGTAATTGATTTTATTATCAACATTTGAAAGTTATTCTCCACATGTTATTCCACTTTCACCAAGTATTTTTTAAATCAGTACTAATAAGAATAATGAAATATTTTTCCTAATCACTTTAGGATGATGAATCATATGCTGAGCATCTAACTTCCTCTATATAATTCATGTTATATCCAATGACTATTAAACGAGCAACTTATGACTGTAACAAGTCTAAGTAGTACTAAAAATACAACAATTCTTACGTAAGATACTTTGGAAATTTCAAGATAAATAATCACTTATACAACCATCACAATGACAATTTTATATACAAGTAATATTCCAAATAGATTTCTCATATCAGGTTAGTTCCGTGAATTTATTCTCTAACATACACTTATACGTGTTTTTTAAGTATCTTCATAATTTTGTCTATGAGATTGACTATAAGAAAGAACACGTGTGCTAGTTTTTCTACTTTATTAATGTTCATTCTTAATAGAGCAACGACTTAAAACAATTCAAATATAATAATTAAATTTAATACGAATATGATAATTTTTATATGATATAATTGTAATCTTTATTTAAATACTCTATTATAATCTCATCATAATTTTTACTTGTAAAATATATTTATCTCATAAACTTTATCTTATAAGTTAGTTAATTAAATAGAGATGCATAAATAAATAATGACTTTAATTGTTTATGTCATAAAAAATAAAACATATTAATTATAGAGTATAGATAAACAATTTCTCGCTTGTACTAAGTCAATTGCTTAAGTATCATATATCATATCAACATATAGTGGTCATGCTATTGCTATGATAGTGGTTTAGTGAGAGAAATCTACAAGATTCTCCTTAGTGAGTATTAATTTAAATCTTACAACATTCATCTTAATTATCATCATAATTAAAAGAAACTTTCTAAATACATACTTAGATTTTTAATAAGACCTTAGCTCCTTGCACACACCTAATGACACTAAATTTTTTAATTACACTACTATTTCAATAATGCAAGGAACTATAATAAGTTAATTAAAGAACTTATTAGTCTAAATAATCATTTCTACTAAATAAAAGATCTATTATGACTCGAAATTGATGCCACACTAGAACCTTTTTAACTTAAAGTAATGTTATTTTAAGATAAATATACTGTAATTAGGACTTACTTATGTCAAACTAAAGTTAATACCTATATATCTTTGAACTTAAATATCAACTTATACATAAAATAATGAATATCCTTAATACTTCATAAGTATCAGATATCTTAAACACTAAATACTTTTAGTACATTATCTATGTAATTGGACTAGAACAGGTGCACAACTTTCATATTTATCTTTCTAGGTGTAATTCTTAGAATTAATTTGTTACCTTTTTTATAGTTAATAAGAATTGCTCTTGGACTATCATATCTTTAACAATTGAAAATATGGATTATTGTTCTCTATGAGCAATGTGCCATTGCATTCTTCCACTAAAGAGGACAACTATACTTTCACTAACATTTTTTATTACTTAATAAATTCACAATCAACTTTTAAAAAATTCTTTAAATTCATCGTGAAAGTGAATTTTCCAATATCTTATAACTTTTCGAGCATACATTAAATGTTTCAACAAACGTACTAGCTCCATTTGAATATACTGTCTTAAGAACCATCATCTTATAAGTATGCATTGAAATAATCATTGTATTCAATGGAGTTTATAAGATCTTATCCAACCTTTACAAATCTTATACTTTCTGTTATCTAATTTAGTTATAAACTTATTGTATAATGTATGCTTTAACCAAGTATCACATCATAAAATCATTAACTTTAACTCATTTCAAGTTCTACCATTTCATATCTAATATGAAATCTTGCTAATTGATTTAATTGAAATTTTTAAAGGCAAATTGTTATATAAATTCATATTGCAATGGATTTTAGTTATGAAGTTATTCAGTGGAGAATCTTGTTCCTTATAGATATTGATAGTTGTGTATTAGTGTGTGTTTTTCTAAATATTTGGCATGTGTTTCTTGTGTAATAGGTTATTATTGTTGCATTTTAGGATTTATTTTGTATGTTTTTATTTAGTTTGATCTTCATTGTTGTTATTTTATGTTTGATGTTGATTTAGGGTAAGAATTAATAATTTTGATGTAGGAATGGAGGGTGGCCACCTTTGTGATTGAGCTAGAGACCAAGAGAGGAGAAGAGAAGAGGAGGAATTATAATGCAAGAACCCACGATCATGGGATTTATGCCAATTCTCATGATCGTGGGATGTCTAACTCGAGGATACACACTAGGTTCACTTATTTTTTAGGTTTTCATGACTATATAAGGTTATAAACCCTATGGACGAAAGAGCTTCGGTAGAGACTTGCCTTCTTGATTAAAAACATAGGTTTAGAGTCTTGAGAGAGGTAGAGATTCAAGGTTTTTCATTCACAATTGGGAAAAGATCACACAAATGCTAGATTTTCTAGATTCAGGCAAAGAAGAGGAGGAGTTTGATTCATTTAGTTTTCTTTTGTTTTTTCTCTTCTAGCATTTGTATGATGGATTATTTGATTGTTAGGGATGTTATAGACATCATGAGTGGCTGATTTATTTGTAGAGATTACTTTTGAACTCCTTGTTGAACTCCTATTTTGTTGATTCAAATAAATGAAGCCTTTGATGAATGATGAATTTATACCTTGCAATATATTGAGAGATTGAGTTGGGTAATTTGTGTAGATTTGTACAATGAGAATTGGCACTCTATAGACCTACATTCATCAAGTTAATTGATTAGTTAGAAGAGAGATCTTGGCTAATTAATTGATCACTCATAGGATAACTTAAATACTAGTTAAATTGGTGGATTGATTTTGTAAATTGAGAGATTGCTTAATCATCTCCAATTAATTTAGCTAGGGATAATTAATTACACCTTGAGAGAGGGTAGTTAATACATTAGGACATCTTAGGTGAGTCACAATTCAATTAACAAAGTAAGAGGGAGATAAGATAGGAAAAAAGTGATCTATAGTTGTTAAATCTTGAATCCCAAGTTTCTGCATTTTTACGTTATTATCTGTGCTTTGTTAGTTGTTTAATTTAATTTAATTTTCCAGTTTATAAAAAATTTGGTTCTTAAACAAAGATAAATCTGAATTAAGTGGTGTCTAAGCACAATCCTTGTGAGATCGATATCCCCTTTTTACTACAAATTGTGTCCCGTATACTTGCAGTTTTGAGCATAAAACAAGTAGTCTATTTTCCATTCAACAGTATCCAAGAAAACTTATATCTTACCTCATCTTTCTCATTAAAGTGCTTTGACACTTGCAATGCTAAATTTCTACTTATATTTAAATACTTTGAACTTTTTAAAAATTTAAATCAATATTCCATTTAGTGCATGTGACTCTAATATATAAAGTCATTATTAAATATAATAAAATGTAAGTATCCATCCTTTCATAAATTATTATTACATATGATAAATCATATGTATAAGATCTACCAATGGAATACCATAATCGTCATTTTATCAAAGGTTGATTTGGTTATCCTTTAATTTGAAAAGTATTACAAGTTTAATATGATTCATAATCAAATGATAAATACACCATTGTTAGAAACTTTATGATTCATATTATATTGATTTAATCAATATGAAATAAAAAGATAATCTTAGTTACCAAAATTTGTATTATTGTCATTTATGTTAAGTGTAAGTCTTCTTGATCTAACACATACAAAATATTTGTATAAACTTGGATTAACTACTTTTACTCAATAATCTATTTCTTATCATGCCTTGACCATTGTAGTAATGTTGAATCCTAATTCAGAATCGAACACTCAAAAGCATGAATAGAAGAAGTTGATTGTATTCTTTTTCTTACTAATACTAGGTATGATAGAGATTATATATCATAAATGACAAATATTATTATACTATAGCAAATATGGCCAATTGTGCTCCTTATTTATACTTTTAATAGGCTAAATTGAGTTGAACAACTTTATCAAGGTACTGTACCTTTCAACTCTACTTTATGCAACCATTTATATTGTGCTATTATGTTGTTAGAATCCATCTTATATATTACCTTTAAAGTTTGTGAGAAATTAGTTAATTTTAAAATGTCACAATATTTTTCCATTTATAAGATATTGAAAAATTTCTCAGACTTTGTCATTGAAATGCTTAACATAAATTAATATTAAGAGCATATAATGGATCTACTTATCTACAACTTTCCTTCCTAACTTTCAAAACTCTTTTTAAACCTAAAATATGACTATATTTGGTTTACTAAAACTTGGTATCAGTTATACTGAATAAAGGTGGTTTCTACTCATAACAAAATAAATATAAAGGAAGCAAGTAATATGTTATATGTCTTGACAACCAAATAAGATTAACAATTCAATAATATATTTAGTTAATTTCACTATTTTATTCAAAATAATAGCTCTCACATTACTATTTTAGAAAGATACTCTAATCTCTCTAATGAGCTAGGATCAATTTTAAATTTAGTAGATCTTAGGTTTGTTGAACAAACTAGCTAAATTTAAATTAAGTAAACAATATCTTTATAAATCACATCTTATGTAATTCCTATATTTGTTAGTTGTCTCATTTTGAAAACATATCTTATATATTATTTCTTGCCTTACCTCTAAATTCATGTGATCATGAATTTGTTCATCTAAAATGAGCCAAAACAATGTCATTTTGGTTGCTTTAGTCGAGCTTTAGGTTGCACAGTGTAAGCTCAACTAGGCTTTGTTCAAGTTCAAACCACTTTTTACAATGTTGAACCAAGTCAAACCAAGGGTGGGCCTAGTTTAGTTTAGCCCATTTCCAAGCCTACTAATACCATGTCTTTAACTTGATCATTTAAAACACAACTAATTATAAGAACCTCTTTGTCCATCAAAGACTCATCAATATCATCATCATAAATTTTTACGCTTGGTCGGGCTTCAATCGAGTTCGTGCTACTTTTTGCAAGGTTAGACCAACGGTGAGCCTATTCTAGCTTGGCCCATTTCTAAGCCTACTAAAACCATTTCATTAACTTGAGCATTTAGAGCATGAATAATTACAAGAACCACTCTGTTCACCGAATACTCATCATCATCATCATCATAAATCTTTAATAGTAGTATGGACTTATCGTCACCTTCACCTTCAGTCTCAATCTCTTCATCATATCTTATAATCATTGCCCTTCTATCAGACATTGGGAAGCTATATGCCTTGTCCTTAAATAAAGAAAGTACTTAAAATAATGAGTATAAGTTTGGATTTTAGATTTACCTTCCACTTTGTTAGGAACTTGTTCCTCCTTTTTTTAGGCAATTTAGATTTAGCTTTCTAAATAGTCCTACCATATTTTTTTAACTAAATTTGGGTTTAGCTTTATGAATAGTCCTATCATCTTTTTCTAACTCAATTTCCATAAGGACAAATCAAATTTTTGGCATAAATGATTACCCTTTCTTTTTAGTTGTGTTTCTACTTTTATAGTTACATGAACCATATCTTCTAGATCTATATAATGTTATAATTCTAGTACATCAAAAATCTCACATTTCAAAATATTTAAAAATCTACCCACGGTGGCTTCTCGATCCTCTTTTACATTAGTTAGAATAATAGTTATTTCCATCTCTTTATAGTACTCACTCTTTAACCCTCGAGTGAGGCATTGCACACTTTTTAACAAGTCCTTATATTAATGATTAGGGAAAAAGTGCCTCTTGATGATCGCCTTTATATCTTCCTAGTTGTCAATAAGTTTCTTGTGGTTCTTTTTACTATTTATCACAAACTAATTCCACCAAATAATAACATACATAGTAATCTTAATAACAATAAACTTTATCTTTTTTTGGTATAATGATAGTAGTCAAAAATTAACTTCATATAATTTTCTCAACCTTAGTAGACCTTAGGATCATTTATCCCTTATAATGAAAGAATCATTATTTTATTGTTTCCAAGGCTACTAACTCGCCTAGGCTCCCTTCCATAGCCCCTATGTTGTTAATTACCTCATTGTGCAAATTTGCCTATATTATTTCTTGAAAGCTATTATTCATCATGAAATCTATCTCCCTCTTCATTGTCATCAAAATCATCTTAGAGTGCTTGTCCTTCTTTTTTACTGCATCATTTGTTGTGACTTTCCCTTTGCAAATTAGTTATGGTAGTATCTTACAACTCCAATCAATCTCTAATATTGTCAAACATCATATTTATGTGTTTATGCTATTTTTGTAAAGCTTGAGGCATGAACATATCATCCTTCCTCCATCCTTCAACTTTACCATGATTAATCATGCTTCAACCTTTAAAAAAATGATAAAAATAACCTCATAATATTAGCTCTCCTATTTCTCTCATTTAACGTCACTTAAATTCACTTATATTTTCAATCTAAATGTACAGCTTTTCTCTATTGAATTTACTCTTAAATTTTTGCATTTTACCACTATGTTTTTCATTTTTATTCTTTATTAAACTAAATAAAATAAACAAGAAATAAACTACAATATTTAAACAATCTTAAACCTTGATAGAGGCAAAGATAGATAAAAAAGAAAAAATAAAAATAAAATAAGAGAATTTAAAAGATTTTGAATAATTAAAATAAAATATGGTGTCTAATCAAAGTTGGTATTGGATAATAATCTTGAATTTCAAACATGTAAAGAATATGTTCAGCAGGTTTTACATTTGTTTCTAGAAGGAAATCAAACTTTTTCTAAACCAAGTTAGAAAATTGATGATAGAAATATTCTTTTCCTATCAATTGTTGATTGATTCAATTCTTTTTTCTTTTTTTCATAAAAACATTCTTTGTTTCCTTGTTTGTAGTCTTAGAAAGATATTGAACAAAAAAGAAGACATGAAAAAATGTAGGGAAAAAAAGTAGGAATGAATGGATGCAAAAATAAGAAAGAACATAAGAAGAAAATAAGGAAGAAATCAAGAAACAAGAAATAAGAAATAAGAAACAAAGACAATAAATAAGAAAAATAAAAGATAGATATAGCCTAATTTTATAACTAAAGCTTTGATACCAAATTGATCCAAACCAAAAGGATGAGACCTTGAAACCCAATATACTTAATTTGTAATCAAGTTCTAAGTAAGTTAAAATTAGACTAAGAATATAATTTTGACCTAATGATTATATGAAATCCTAAACCAAAGGTATAAACGAATCTTGACCAGTCATTATAAAGAACTAGAATGAAGATTATAAGAGGCTTTGAACACCATAGGTAAATAGCTTGATAAGTTTGAAAAGTTCTTTGAAGAACTAAGAGAAAACGCTTACAAAATGCATTAATGATTTAAGATGTCTCCATATTTGAAAAGAAACATCCTTTACATACTATAACATAAAGGTAAGGTTTTTAAACTTAAATAAAACTAGGGTTTCAATTAGGCACAGTCTAGGCCACAGTTGTGGATCAAGTTGTATTGACTACGAATATTTTAACGCCCTTAGGCACAATTGAGGACATGCTCATATCTAAAATTGTGGATCCTTTTGTATCTTTGAAATTTGAACACAGTTTAGGACAAGCCCATAATTGGAGTCTGTGGATCTAATTGTAACTTTAGGAATTAGTACACAATCTTAGCCACATCTATAATTGAATACAGTAGATATGTTTGTAACTTTGAAGATAGACACAATCTGGGTTATTCCCATGCTGGAGACTATAGACACAATCTGGTTTATTCCCATGCTGGAGACCTATTTCCCCACTAAGTTGTCTCATAAGTTATACGAGTTGATACACGACTGTCTTGTAGGCCTGTTCATATCTAAGTCTTCTTCAACCTTAACTCGAATCAAACTATTATATGGTCCTTCAATTTGATTTAACTCTATATGCGTAATCATTTCTCTCACCAGCCCCATTAAATACATCTTAAAGCATTTTCTTCTTTGTTCACATTATTAGTTCACTTTGTCAAACTCCAAAGATTAAAGACAACTTAATTTCCATCACTCTTCATAATAGCTTTCATGGACTCAATCCCTTAAAAAAAGGATCAACCATCACGAACACTATCATCAATTACTCTAAAAAATTAAGGCAACTAACTTTTAGGTCTTCTTGTGCTCGATTTAACTTATTTCGTTATTCTGTAGAGTATGATTGATTTTCTTAGGGTCTCTTTTGGGGAACCCTACAACCACGAAGATTGAGTTGAGGTGGTTGAGGTTGAGATAGGAGGTTATATGTTGAAGATGAAGTCTTTAAGGTTGTAGGTCTTCATCCAAATTGGAAAAACTATTTGTTATGGTCATGAAGCAGCGAATGTTGGATAGATATAAACATTGTGGTTGACAGTTTATGTTCCACTCTTTTGTTTTCTTTGAGGTGATGGAAAAATAAAAGAAAAATGATAAAAAATGAATAAAAACAAAAGAGAGAGAGACATAGAACCGAAAACAAAAAAAAAGGAGGAGGCAGTGACAATGAGAGGCAATCAGTAAAAGACAAAAAAAAGATTGAAAATATGAAAAATAGAAAACAACCAGCTAAAGATAAAAAGAGAGATTAATAAAGCTTGAAAAGAAAAAAAGGTGGAATAGAAAGAATAAAAATTGATCATTTAGGTCTTACGATAAAAGTATACTCAATTAACTGCATTAATAAAAATAAAATTTTGATTTAGATTATACAAATTATAATTTTTTTAAAATTTAATATAAAAAACTTTAAAAATTTTAAATTTATTATCTACATAGATGTTGCTAAGATGGCAAACGAGGTCATCTGTTTAAAAATTTTAAATTTATTATCTACATAGATGTTGCTAAGATGGCAAACGAGGTCATCCTAGTACAGAAAGGAACAGGAAATAAACAAATGAAGAAGACTCGAGTGTTATTTTGAGCTATTCAATTAAAATGATACATAAACAGTATTCAAGTAACTACTCAAAATAATGTAACGACAAGGCCATGAACAATTATTAATCAATAATCAGAATTTAGTTATAGCTTATAATATATATATATATATATATATATGCAAATGATATGATAAATTTCGTGTGGCCAGACTCATTAATTGACTAAAGAAAATAGACACGTGGATTTAATTAATCTTTGTTCCTTAATTTACGTCATAATAAAAATAACAAAATTTGTCAAAGGTTGTGACCGCTTTTTTTTTTAAATCATGGCAAGTTTCAAATGGATGGTTGAATCCTTGTTCAATAGTTCTGAACGTTATGCAATTATTAAGGAGTAGATTGGGCACGTCAAGATTACTTTCAATCTTTGCTGGTGTTGATGGGAATGAAAATTATACTAGTTTAGGCCCTTAACTTGGAAAGTTAACTGAAGGAAAAGAATAAAATGAGGCTGGAGGACTGGAGATTTAGTGTTGAGCAATTTCAATTTTCAAGCACGCAAATTTATGATTACATTAGCTAGTTGGCTTCTCTAGAAATATTTACAAGTCCAACGTTTACAGCATTGACCAGTTGCCCCAGTTAGACATGGCAATCCCAAAACCTGTAAAAGACATACAGGCGAGACATTAATACACAAACACACTAGCATGCGTGGCAAGTAAATATTGGATATTGCAGGTACAAGTTAATAATTAAAAAGAAAAGAAATTGAGCTGATAGCTCTTTTTAATCCACAAGAACAACCGCTATATAAGTATAGTATAACCCAAGTAAATTAAGTTGGAAATTGTCTAAAGCTGAGTTGGCCTCCCGAGACTTCCAATATCTATCAGATTCAGACCCCAAAAAACAAGTAAGAGAGAAGAAAAAGAACGAAGACCAAAATAAAGTAATAAACAGAAGCTGCCAAAAGGGCCCTAGGCTAGGCTCCCAGCTCCCGTTCACCGTACTCTTCTGTCAACGGCCGCCTCTATTTTAAACCTTATTTACAGTGGGTCCCGCTGCTTCCATGTCGGCTAATGATTTTTGGCCTCTTTTATATTTCATTTTCTTTTATTTTGTCTTATCCCATTCTTTCAGGTTCCGTAACCTTGTCCCACACGTGTATTTCAGTAGGCCCCACAATACCACTTTGGTGTTTGTGCCCACTTGGCAGTTCAAGGTAGGCACCTGTCGGCTAGTATTACGTGGCAGATGTTCTGCTCTCTGTCAGTTAATATTAATGTGAAAAATTAAAAGCTGAAACCATAAAACAATTAGAAAAGAAGAATCAATCTGCGATCACCAAAATGATATCCCGAATTTGTCCCTTTGATAAATAGCTGAAACAACGGATTGGCCATGATTTTTGTTGGCTACAGAAACTGAGTCAAGCTGGAGAATGGGGCTTTTCTGGTAACCGAATCCCAAGATACACAAAATAACCGTACCCATCAAAAAGAAAAATATATAACTCCATTAATAAATGTTAGATTTGACTCTCTTTGTAGGCCAGCCAATCCCTAAATAAGCCCCACTTCACATCCTTTGACACCTCTATTTGCATTTGCATGCCTTTTTAGACATTTCCATCAGATACCATCCTGACTTACTTCTCTTCGCTTCGCTTCGCTTCCCCTCCTCTTTCATTTCTCCCTCTCAAAACCACATTACACAACAACATATAAGGGGTTCAAGAGTATTAGCTTTTTTACGAAGAAAGGAAACGAGATCTAAGCCTTCATTTAAGTTTTCACATGGCTGTCGAAGCTAGACATCTCAATCTCTTCCCTCCTCAGTTACTTGGCAATAGGTATTATATTCATACTCTTTCTCTTCTTCGCTTATCTCAGTTTTTCTTCAGTAGTCCTGACGTTTATGAATTTGCAGAGAAATGATGAACTCCATCGAAGCGAACGCAAACATCTACAGTCCCCAGATGGGATATGGTGTGCCATTATCGGGAACTACTACGACGACGGAGACTTTGCTCCCTACCATGTATAGTTCTGTAATTACAGAGTCTGTCCCTCACAAAACACCAATCAAATCAGAGAGTGGCCTAACCTACAGTGTTCCTGCACAAAGAAAGCGTTCAAGAGACAGCTTCAATCCTCCCCTTGCATACCCCACTCGGCAATCGACCAAGACTTGCGCACCCTTCTCCTTTCTCGGAGAAGACCTCTCTCTCGAGATCCAACATCAACAGCTCGATGTCGACCACCTAATTTATCAACATGTAAGTACTAAATTTCTGTGTCTGTCTGTGTGTCTGTTTGTTTTTTTTCCTGGTTAATTCAACATGTTATTGTGCTGTGGATTGTTAGATGGAGAAAGTGAAGATAGAGATGGAAGACAAGAGAAAGAGGCAAGCGAGTAGGATAATGGAGGCAATAGAGGAAGGAATAATGAAGAGACTAAAAGCGAAAGAGGAAGAGATTGAGAAGATTGGTAAACTGAATTGGGCACTGGAAGAAAGGGTTAAGTCGTTGTGCGTAGAGAACCAAATATGGAGAGACTTGGCACAGAGCAATGAGGCAGCAGCCAATGCTCTGAGGAGCAACCTCGAGCAAGTGCTTTCAGCGCAGGTTAAGGACGAGCGCACCCGAGGCGCAAGATTGGAGGAGGAGGAGGAGACGGCAGCTGTCATGGAAGACGCACAATCATGCTGCGACAGCAGCAACGAGTCTGCAGAGAGGTGGAGGTTTGGGAATGGGGGTGCGCAGGATAAGGGTACAACTGGTGTTAACCGAATGTGTAGAAATTGTAGGGATGAGGAGGCATGTGTGTTGCTCTTGCCTTGCAGGCATTTGTGCTTGTGTACAGCATGTGGGTCTAATCTCAATATTTGCCCCATCTGTAAAACCACCAAGAATGGTAGTTTTCACGTTAACATGTCATGAGAGTGATCATTCACCGTCACCCCCATTAACGGTAGATAAAAGAAAAAATATTATATATGTTGGTAAAGCCTCCTCCTGTTCTCCAGAAAAAGTTTATTTTGATATTTAAAAAAGTAATCTTCTCTCTTTATCCCTGTTTATTCATTCATTCCATTAGTTTTTATCTATCCCCGTTGTGCATCGCGCGATTGTCCCCCGTGAATGAACGGCTAGAATAGAGTGGCACAGAATTGATATTGAGTTAGCGGCACAGAAAATTTGAGGTGGCATATGACCATCATCACTGTGATTTCATGGTTTTTTTTAAAGATATTCCTATCTTGTTGATGAGATGTATTGGGTGCTTCGTCCCGAACCTCCATCTTTTGCGTCATTTCGGTTTTAATTTTCGCCATTAATACTCCATATGGTACATAGTTAAATGATTTCTTTCGCTTGAGACGGTGAAGTGAATATACTGCATTGATGTCTTGTCAATGTAAGTTTGAGCGACAATGCTTTTCTGAAGTTTGGGAATTAAAAGGAGTAGCAATGGGGCGCGAGGGTTGGTTCCCGTTGTTCACCGGATTACGCAGACGCCAAGTCCAACCCGACAGATAGACTATCCCAATTCCCAACTAATAAGACGGATATTGGACGGTGCTTCCACGCGCCAAGTGGAGAGTGATGGAGGACAAAGCTGACACGTAGTACTCGCGCAAATGTCGCTGTTATTCTGCAGCGGCACTCACCCATATCTTTCTGTCTCTATATATCTATTTAGATTTTTGATTTGTCGATTGCCTCCTTTTCCTAGTTTTTTAAACAACTTCAAACTGGTGGAAGAAATTGTTTTTGATTATTCACAAGTAAAGAAAGTAAAAGTAAGACCATGATGTCTTGAGGGGTAGTTGAATACACACCGCCAAAACTGACAAAAGAAAAGGACAGCAATAATCTCTGGCACTGGCATACACTCGGCCTTGTGAATCACCTTTGACGTCTTCTCTTGTCGTCGTTATCATTTATTATAATATGAAATGATATCGATATATCCAACGGGTGGCGTGAAATTGTAGAAGTGGAAAATTGAAAAGAAGTAAAGAATGAAGGGGAGAAGCGTAGTAGGGACGCCGATAGTCATAGTGCAATGAATTAATGAAGGTACTCCGTTACTCTTTAATTTGATCGAGGAGGCAAAACTCAAAGGTAAAGTTGGACATAAACTATTATTTGCTTCTCACGTCCGTCTTTGCAGGGACGGAGCCAGAACCAAAAGTCAATAGAGGCTAAATATAAACGGCCACAACTTATATAGCAATATTTGCGAACTTTACCTTAAAGCATCATAACTATAAATGGAATTAAACTATATGAAATCAAAAGCTTTTCAATTACGTAAAAAATATTCTTAACAAAAAATTATAAAAAAAAACATGTTCATAAAATGATAATTAAGAAGATATACAGAGAACATAGTCAAAGTAAAACTCGTCAGTCTTTCAAGTCTCTGAACACGTCAACAATTGAGTCACTACTGAAGCTCTGTGCAATTTCCTTCTCGGTGTAGATTACCATACAGCTCTCAAAAAATTCATCCTCCATTTTGTTGCGTCCCACAGTCTTGATGGCATCCATGACAGAAAAGGCACGTTCAGCACTTGCAATAGAAACCGGCAGAGTAGCTTTGCCAATTTAAAAACATGTGGATATGTGTGCATTTTTCGTGTCTCTACTAACCATTGGCACAACTTAGAAACAGTTTCTAATTTCTTGAGGCTCGGATGTCTAGACAATTCAACCTCGTAATGAGACAATTGCAATCGTAATTCTTCCTTTTCAACATTCGTGAAGTCAACAGGATAAAATTTATTGACAAGATTACAAATGTCGTCAACTTTAAAAAACTTGCCAGCACCTCGAGGCTCCAAAGCACAACTAAGAGTGAGCAACTCCATCGACTTCTCTTAAACCTATTGTTTAGCTTTTGTAGTTGCACATCAATTGCAGCATAAAATATATTTACTCGATAATGATGCTCAACTGTAAATTTGTCTTGTTGGT
>JANQAP020000103.1:1575571-1591058 GCA_026874005.2 Erythroxylum coriaceum
TGTTTCGACCTTCTGGAAAAGTAGAGAGCAAGACTGACTGTTTTAACTTTGCATTACTAGGTATGCTTGTAAGATTACGTGTTCTGGTTAAGCTGTACATTTCGGTTTGGGTAGTTTTTGTGGAAAGTTTAGTTCATTACTTGTAGATTTCCTCATGTCTATAGAAGAGGCTTTTCATATCGTGATTGATAGAGAAATGCCTCTTGGGCATTCTCTTGAGTTGTAAATAACCTTTATGTTTTTTTAATTTAATTTTACTGATTTACCCAAAAAAAAAGTCCACCGGCATATGGTCTAGGTCTTTCTGTAGTTTTCTCAAAACACGAGTTCTCTTAATAGGTAAGAGATTCTGAATGCTCGTGAATGATCTGAGCAATTGCAGGAGACCATAACGTATTTATATAACTTCCATATCGGGCTTCTTCATCACAAGGTCGATATGAACCAAGTCCACACTAAAAGGGACTCATTTTTTACCCAGATTTCGACCTATTAATCTAGATCATTTATTGAACTACTATATTACCCTTATCTAGATCAAAATATGTAATTTAACTGGCAATTTATTGAAAAACTAAAATTATAATTAATAACTGTCCATCATATGAGAAAATTACAAAATTACCCCGGACAAAATTGTCTTATACACATGACTTGGAAAAGCATTCAAAGCTCTCTTTTGGTAAGGAAAAACGTTAGGAGGAATATATGTGCCTTTTCCTTTTCACTTCATTTGGTAGAATAACAAATCACTGATTTTGAGATTAATTGTAAACATGAAAATGAAAAAAGTAATCAAATGATTTATTTAAGGAGTATTTTATGTAATAACTAACTATTTCATTGCTTTATTGCGATTTTAGTTTTTTATTTTAATTATAAAATATGCTTTATTTTTGTTTATTCCAATCTTTCTAATTTATGAAAATCATAAATTTTTTATTTTCTACTTTATCTTTTTTGTTATCATTTAATTTACTAGCTACTAAATATATATTATTAATTCGAATGATAACTAATATAATCTAATTATTCAGTTTATTTTAATTATACCTAAACTTTAAAATTTTAAACAGATTTAAGAAATAATTTTAAATATCAAATATTTAATTCTATATAATAAAGTTATTTATTTTAATAAAATATAATTTCTTATAATATCTATTAATGAATGTTATATAAAACATAAAATAAAATAATTTATTTAATGTTTATTTGATCTCTAAATCTTATTTAATATTTAGTTATTTGTAATTGATTAAATAGACTTTAATTTTATTTAAAAATATCAAAATCAAAATCAAAACTAAGAAAAAAAAAAAACAAAGGAGCATGTATGTGTCCACCACGTGATCAGTGTCAAAGGTCAGTACTTAACTCAAGTTTCTAGGAATCTGTTAGGCAAAGTGAAACTTTGAATAGAGTGGTCCGTTGCTTGTTGGTTTTCACTCTAAAATGAAATTGCGTACCCAACTCTAATAAGTTGACAGGTTCCTTTTGGTGAAATTTGTGCACTTGCCATGAAATGAATGAGCAGGGCTCTTTTGTTTGTTCTCTTTCGTTCGTAATATTTTGGTTCCTATTATATACTCTAAACAAAAGAATGATTTCAAAATAGAAAGCACTAATGAAGTTAGATTATTAATTGAAAACCTCATGTTCTATGTATAATTTATTGTATCTTCATTAACTTTTGTCTTTTAGTAGCTCTGTATATTCCGTCTCGTGGAATAGTTGTCTATCTCGCTTCTACAATAATTTTCGCTGATGTTCTCAAATACTGAAACCACAATGCAGCCATCCATTTCCATAATGTGGAAATGTTTCAAGCTTTTACTAAGATATATTCTCAAATACTGGTCTGAAACCACAATGAAACAGTTGTTTTGTAAGGAAATGGCCTCCATAATCGACTCCAATAATGGTCTCTTGGGGAACACGTGGCTCCAGTAATGGTCATTATCTATTCAAGATCCCAAAGAGAAAAGGCATACTGGCAAGTTGTTTCCGAGTCATATTCAAAACAAATTCTCTCCACCGAGCGCTAGTGGGCCAGAAAAAAAGAAAATGTTGTAAGAAGAGAATTTTATTAAGAGGCCCAGGAGGTAGGGTCCCACATATGTGAAAGTACAACAAAAAAAAATCCAAAGTTGGCATTTAATAGGAGAAGGAAAGTAGGAAACACAAAATAACAGGAAGATCTTGTTTGAGGGCCCTTTACAGTACATCAGACCCTATGTCCCTTTATGACCGGCATGCCCTCCAAAACATGTGAATCCGATTCCGATAAAAACAATTCAATGAATCCATTTATCTACGAAAAGAAGTGGACCACGCTTTGTGGGGCAAATGATGCCCGTATGGATTTGGTTGTATTCATTTCTTTGTTTACGAGATATAATATAAAAGGGTATTTTTGCCTAGGAATCATAACAAATAACTAGGGAAGGCAACATTATACTAGAAAAAGAAAAACATCCACTCTTTTTTAGGTAAACAAGATTATTTTTGTCAGTTTGTTCTTTTTGGTAATTGAGAAAAAAAAAAAGACAGCGTCATAATAGCCCCTAGTAATGTCCTTTGAAATGAGAGGCATTAGAAGTTGATCAACTCACCTTAACCAGAAAAAGAAATAATGATGGTTACGGTATATCATGTTACATCTTTGGATTGCTTTTTTGTTCAATTTGATGGTTTTCTGGATTTGTGGGTCTACATATGTGGGAATAAGGTAATTAAATAGAAGAAAAGCAGTCTCTTCATTCTTTGTATATAAAAAAAAAGCAAGTCCTCTTGGATGAAATGCCTAAATACAATTGGCACTTCCATTACCATCAATAAATACAACTTATGGTCGCTATCAATTAATAATATCCTATACGCTAGACAAAGCCAACAATAAAGTTATTTTATTTCGTTGAAGTTGACAATTGGTTTGAAAGTCTAGAGATATGACCTAAGATTGTACATATGATTTAAAAATATTATTCCATGCCATTCATTTTTATCTGTACGTATTAATTGATCTCGCTTGAAAGATTAGAATTCTTAAATAATATTTGACATCAAGGAAAAAGAATGGTCGAGGTTGGCACCTATGTAATTGAAACAATTCTTTTTTTTCCCCATTAATCCACATGAGGGTGACATCCCGTAAGACTGATAAGAGTTCTTATTAATGGGTAAACATATCATAGTTTCACAAATTGCCTAATAATGCACGGGTCGCTGGTGGGTCCTATGCACGAACATTGCAGAAAATTAAAAATAACTAAAAATTTATTATGATAAATATGAAAAAGGCGAAGCCAAGGAGACCATACACACACAACTTCATATGAAAATGATATATAATAGTATGGTCCATACCCATAGCTCATGTGGTCACAGTCACGTACATCTATAATAGTATTATTCTCTATTGAGCTTTCAATATAATAAGCCCAAAGAAAGAGAACCGCATAACTTTACTGTTTGTTTACGGTATTGGATTGAATAATTAACAAATATTGATGTATAGAATTCAAGGTCACGTCGACGCTATGCACAAGCCCAACTACATGCCTGGCAGACACTGACACATCAACCAATAAGCATCATTTTGCCAGCACATAAACATAATATTGTCAAAGAGACTCAAACCCCCACTTCCAACCTCCATGTTCTCGTGCCTTCTCTTTCTGTTTTTTTGCTTTGAGTGTTGGGAATGTCAAGGTTAGGCACCAAAAAAATTCATCATGCTTTTATTTATTTTTTGACAATTAAGGTAAGAAGGAGAGCTATTACTATTACTATTACAGGAAGGGAAAAGAAACAGCGCTTTGTCCCGTCAATCAATCTCATCTTTTTATATTTAATAAAATGGATTCTTGCCTGAGGAAGACCCCAATAACTTTATCTCTAATTTTCTCAGAAGGCCCACAACCCATTGATTAGGGCAGAGCTTTTTCACTTGGACGGCCTCCAAAATCCAAATAAGCACTTGTTGTCAATTAGTCATCAACCCCAAAACCCGACCAAGCACTGCTCTGCCAAATTTCCGTGAACAGAAGTTGGGGGTTTTAATTTCATGATCTGCTATTTAAATTAGTCCCTTGTGTTTCGTGTATATAAACAAGTTCCTTTTACACAACTGAATGTTTTTTTCCCCCTATTTTGTAAGCTGTATAAACAAGTTCCTTCTACCCAACTGAATGTTTTTCCCCTCCCCCACATTCCTTGTTTCTGGTTCTTACTGTGGATTGCGTCAATTTCATTTTATTGTTTTGTTTTGTTGGAAGGCAGGTCAAGGTAACAATTATATCCATAAAAGAAAGAAAGGCTTGAACCACTATCCAGCTATAAATATATACATGTGCCAGCAAACAATTTTTGTTGGTTTTACTTGTGGGAACTTCAATGACCCCACTTGACTTGGGAATGGTTGAAACACTAGATAAGAAGGGTAGTTCATGTTATTTGCGTATCTGAAGCCGAAAGCGCCCCACCTCCCCACTACGTGTGGATTATGAATGAACCAAGTTTGAAAAGTGAAAATGGAATCATCAGCTTCCTATACTTACCACCATATCGTCCTTGTCATCCCTTTATCAAGATTGGTGGCTGTAAACCCCTAACACATCCCCTTTTTTTTTTTTTTTCTTTAGAAATTAAAAGGAATATATATTATGGCCAAGATTACAAGGAGTGTAGCTCAGATACACATGTCATCAAGGCCTATTAGGTTGATCTAGAAGATGGACTCAGCCCAGACCATTAAAGGCTATTTCCTAAACCGACGCAGCATGGAAGGCTTGACCCGGTAGAATTTGGAACTCAGTTGGTTGCGTCGTAACCGAACTTAATCCCTAATTATCAACCCCAATCTGGAAGCTTGATTCTCGGAGAATCCCAGGTTCATTTTTTTTGTGCAATTAGCCTCTCCCGATTGCCATTTCTCATTCCTGTTGTCAGTTCACCTGTCCTTCTCATTCTCACTGTGAAGATCCTCTAATGGTATTGACATCTAACACCCCGTCTTTGGTATTATCATAATGCAATTCCTCTCTCTCCCACCCATTATCAAAAATTGAGTAACTTTTTTCCGAAGTGGTTTCGTATGTGTATAGTTGCTCCTAATTGTCTTCATTTAGCATCACACAAACGCTAACCCATTCATTACACTACATACATGTCCAGCTTAGAATGGATTTGCGTGTGGATGGAATGCTTGAAGCGGCGTTGAATTAGAGTAAGTATGACCTTTGTGTGTGTACATATAACGAAAAAGAAAAGGGCACTTCATTGAAAATGATACCTGTTAACAACAAAAGGAGCAAGGGAGATCGTGAAAAACATTGTCAGTGCAGTTTAATTTGATTTTTTCAGTTTCCCACAAAAACTCGGGATCAAATTGGACAAATTGATCCTAAATAGGTTCTATTTTTGCAAATTGTGAAAAGAGTTATCAATTGATACAGATGAGCGAGATTAGAGGCAGTGTATCTCTATATGTCCCAAACTTGTTTCGTAATGTCCCACCGACCAAAATGATTATAGCTAGAAGGTATGGATGTGTTAGTGAACCAAAAGGTAATATAATAATTCTTGCTTTCCCATCCTTCCAATAATCTCGCTTGAATGTTGGGTTGGCACCATTAAAATATCACTGAAGAATTTCGTTCTTCGCATATTTTTGACTTGGAGAATTCACTTTTATCCTTTGGGAATTTGGAGCCAAAGTGAAAACGGATGGAGCTTTGGTTGAAAATATGAAAAATAGATCAATATCAAATTATAAAAAGGTGGGAGATTGAGATGTAAATATATAAAAGTTGGGAGACAGATACATAAATAAGAGAAAGTTGAATTATTTAATCGAAAATAAAAGAAAGTTAAGGATTAATCAGTAAGTGTGAGAAAATTGGAGGATTAAAATGAGAAAACGAGAACCAAAATTATTGGAATTGGAGGACCAGGTGTTAAAACGTGAAAACTGAAGAGTAAACTTGAAGGACACAATTTTCTGGAACTTACGTAATGTTTGGTTGCTGTCCCCGTCACCGGGGACAGTGGACAAAACAACAACCTAGTTTGCTGCTTCCCTTTCGAAGAGTTTGACCACTGTATATTGTTCTTTGATGATTTCTTGAGGATCAAAACAACCTAGTTTGCTGCTTCCCTTTGGAAGAGTTTGACCACTGTATATTGTTCTTTGATGATTTCTTGAGGATCAAAACATGTTTTTCATTATACTTCCCCAATCGATATACACACAAGACTATGTCCGATTCGGTTTTAAAACTTTGGGTCTGACAACCTAGCTAATGCAAACGGCAAAAGGTCAATACTAAAGTTAAAATGGACTTAGGCAAAGAAAAAATAACCTTATTAATCTAACCTCTACTTATGAACTAAAGAATCATTTCAAGCCCAAAATCATAAACACTACTTTTAACTTTAATAAAATGTCCAAATAGATTAAATCAGAACAAATAAAAATTTCCAAATGGGTTTCTAAAACCATTCCCTAAAGTTATGAATATTGTGACAAAAGAAAACAAGGGATCATTAGAAAATCCTAACTACTTCAACTCTAATATGACATAGAAATAAATTAAACAAATAAGAACAGAAACACAAAAACAAACAAAACTCTTCGACAATAATTAATAATGAGCATAGATAAAATGCTGAATAATAAAGTACAACAATTCTAAAAACATAAACACATTTGAAACCATAATTTAAATATCTCATATTTAATCCTAAAAATTTTCAAACTTTATAATTAAGTCTAACTTAATTAAATTACCATTTCTCTCTTTAATCGTCCTACGTGTGTGACTCATTAGATTATTAAATATGTTAGAAATATATATTGTTAGTTTGTAACGGTATGCAAGAGGGAAGAGGAAATTAATTGGACTTTTAAAAAATTCAATAAATTTTGTAATCGATGTACTCAATTAACAACAATCAATATACATAAGAATGACAAAGTCGCTTAATATAAATTAATCAACAAATTGAACAAAATTTAAAGAGGATAGGGAGGAAAGAGTGCAAATAGATTTATAGTGGTTTAACAAATAACCTTCGCCTATGTCTACTCCTAAGACTCTTCCACTATAATTCTTCTTTCAAAGTGAAGAGTAACCTTTGTACAATCTTTCTTAATAAATTGGCACACTTCTTACAATCTTCTTCCAAGATGAAAAGGAACCTTAGTCCCATTTGAAACACTCCCAAGTATAATATCCAACACTAGTAGAAAAGATTAAAACTAAAATATCTCATTTAGTTGATAACTCAAATTGGCTCACTCACATAAGTATGACACAACGATGCTTAAGTGGTTGAAAATATAACATCCCGTCTCTCAAATTGTTGAGAGATTTAAAGAGTTAGATTAATGAGTCATGTGAGTGGTACCATATAGAACGAAATTGGTACAACTACTACATAATTTCATAATTATGTTCAAATGCATAATATTAGCATACACACATTAATTGTGGAATAGACAAATTGCACTCAATTGACATATTCCGGGGTATGAACTAAGATAAATGTGATAAATGACTGAGTATAATGAACGTGATACGAATGAGTATTTCCAATGTCTTATACTTTGGTTTACCATTGACAAGAATTGATAGATCATAATTAGTAACTTTGGAATCAATTGGTATGATTGAGAGATTTATGAATTAATATGTATTTGTGGATTAAGAAAAATAACAAGTCGCAAGACAATTGATAAATAGCAGTAGAAATAATTGACAAATGGTAACATAAATAATTGACAAGTGCATTAGGATTTATTGACAAGTGACATAAAAAATTGGGTGATAATTGGTATAGAAATTTGGGAGACACATGGACTAATGACTAAGAAATATGTTATAGTATAAGTAAGAAGGCATTAGCAATTATTTTATATGGTAAGTGCCATGACATGTGTCATGACACTTACCAAGCATTCATTTACCTTGCCTTTAAACATAACCCACGATATTTATGTTGAAAGACCGTCTTTATCTCCATTGTCTTTCATTCTCACGAAATACTTTCATCTTCTTCATCTCTTCTTCTCTCATACATGATGCTCTCATAACCCAACCATCAATGTTGAGCTTTTATATCATCCTTCACCTTACCACTTCAACACTTTGTCATCTTCTTCATGTTGATGAAAGCCCAACCTTTTCCTCCTTACAAGGTGATGATCGTGTAAGTGGAGAAGCTAGGGTTATGTGATGATTTGAGAAAAGTTTGAGTTAAGCAAGTAAGTTAAACATTGTTCTTTATGGTTTGTTTGAATAGAAACGTGTATGGTGATGATTTTGGCATAGATTGATCATGAAAATGGTGGTTGAAGAGTGTTATACGTTGATGAAGAAATGAATGTTTTTATGCTCTATTTGTTTATGATTAATAAACAATAATGTATGATTTGTTTAATGGATGTTTTTGAGTTGAAATGGAGATGGGAATGAAGAGGAAATGAAGTAGAAAAGATGGACTATATATATATGATGTCTTGGATATGGTATAAAAGAGTTTAAATCTAGAAAAAGTGCAGGAAAAAGGATAGGCCACGATCGTGGCACCCATCCCATGATTGTGGACAGATGCATTGGCTTACGTCACGATCATGGGGAGGCACCCCACGATCGTGGGCAAGGTCTGGGAATGGTGACTTCGGTTTTATGCAATTGTTGAATTAACTAATGATAAGATAATTTCCTATAATGCATTCAGATTAGAACGAGGATTGAAATGAACTAGTTTGATGTTTGATTTGTTGATAAAGAGCTTGATATGTTAAGTTGATAATTGATGTAATAACATAAGAATGAATTGATGATATCATGTATCCAAATTTGGAAATTTATAAGTATTATATGAATGAAAGTGTTATTAGGAAAGTAAATGAGATCCAAAGAAAGAGAGTAAGGTGTATTAAGTAAGGTTAAATTATGTGATCATTATAATGCTAGAAAAAGGATGTGGAGACTATGTGATTGATGAACATATGAAATATGGAATAAGAGTAATCAAGTATACTGAAGGTATTAGCCTAAGTGTAAATTAGTTATATCCGAGTGACAATGATAGAATGATCAAAACTTGTGATTTAAGGATTCATACCTGGAAATAATCATTTGAGCATGCATAGTGTATAACACATATACATATGTGTAAGATTGACACTTATGTGATTGATCAAATTAGTAATGTGTGTACAATATGTGTATTGCTTGAAGATAGATACACATGAATGAACATCATTGTCTAGAAGTTTCCAGATCATGAAGGTAATGGCTAATCTGGAGCATATAGTGAGTAACCTAGATGTTTCTCACTAGGATTGACTTGCTTCTGTTTATATTGCAATCATTGAATTGAAATTGATATGATTGATAATTCTGGACAACAACAGTCCGAGGAGTTTGATAATTGTGAATGTATTGGAAGTGCTTCATTGACTGTGAATGAGAAAGAAATAAGTGTTCTTAACAAACATGTTGAATGTAGGACGTAAGTCCGATGAAAATGTGAAAAGTGAAAGTGTATACCAAAAGAAAGTGATTGATTTCATATATATGATTTGATGCATTCCATTACATGATATGCATGATAAGATAAAGGCAGTTGTGACCGGAGTAGCCAGTGAAAAGAGCTTAAAGCTCAGAAACGTGTATAAGAGCCACAGGCTCACTATGTAAAATAAGCCCGATATCTCCAACAGATACGGGACAGTTATCAATGAGCCCAGTATCTACAATAGATACGGGATAGTTAAAAAGGCACTCAGTCACAACAATTAACAATGAAAGTGGAGTCCAATAAACAATTGCATATATAATTTGATATGTGTTTATAGGATTGATTGAAATGAAGTGTATAGACTGTCTTAAAACAGAAATGTAAATGGTGTACAAAATGGTAGTTATTGAAAGATGATGAAATGTGAAGTGATGTTTAATACGTGATATGATTTATGATGTGAAGTGTGAATTGCTCTGTGTTTGGATTGAGAGAGCACATCGAGAATGGTTCACTCACTGAGCTCACAAAACTTACCAAAATTGCAACGTTGTCTTTCAGGTTCGGGGGATATCCAGTTAAACTAATTGGAGTATAGCCACTACAATCAGACAGGAGTTAGTGGTCGGGATTAGTTTGCATCTGTATATGTCTTTAATGATTTTTGTATTTGAATTGTATTCCGCAAATTATTGTACAATGAATTTTTAAATTATGAAATGTAATGACTTTTCTGACTGGATATATGTTGTAAATAAAATGGTTTAAATTGAATATTGATTTACTTAAGATGTGTTTACAAAATGAAATGGGCCATAAATGATTACTAAATTTCTGATGATGTGTTTGATGTTTGAAAAATTTTGCAATGAGTCAATTGATTGCCTTAACGTGCCATCCTCGTAGAGTATGTTCTTGAATAATCGTCGATACGTTCAGGAATATACTCTATGAGGGTAGTGTGTTACAAGTTGGTATCAGAGCCCAGGTTTAGTATCTGACATGGGCATTTTTCAAAATATATGTCAAGGTACATGCATCATAAACATGTCATAGCATGTAGTGGCAAACTGATCCCTAGTCTGAGTCGCATTTACATGAGTAACATGTATGAAATTTGTTAAGATTCTGACCTGTTACAAACAATGAGAAGAATGTTGATCTATCAGAGTGTAAGAAAATGAAAGTTTTGGATATTAGAGATAAGAGATGCTACATGCTTCGATATGTTAGATAAAAACTCAGTGTATTTGAATTTGTGGTTATATCAGCAGATATGACATCAGTATTTTGTTGTGGATATAAATGTTGAATTGATGTGGATGTGAATATATTTTCATAAATTGAATGAGAAAGAAATAGACACAGGTAGGAATGATAGGATTTAAAGTGTACAAGTAAAGTTGCAAGAAAAAAAAATTCTATGACCCTGAGAGGTTGGACTTGGACTTGAAATGTTTGTATAATTATGTGATAAGAGTTTATGATTTAGTATAAGGTTATGTCGGTGAATTTGTGATCAGAAGTTTATGATGGTTACGCATCTATAATTCTGAATTAATTGAGAACATACGAACATAAGATGAAATAAACAATGATTGAGAGATGAAATGAATGATAGTGAGATATGTAGAAGTCCTTAAGGTTAAGTTGATCAGTTATTGTGAGTGCACATTCGATAATATGATTACCTTGACAATTGATGTTACTAAGCACATATGTATTATATGCTTGGAGATGGTATAGGAAGTGATCTATGACCTATTGAATGCTTTAAGTCTTAGTCCTCATAGTTAAATCTATGAGATGAATCAAAATAACACAGTGGAAGCATAGAATTAGGTGGTTAGACGGTAACTACAGGGGAGAAGTAAATTTTGTATACTCATAGAATAGTTGAATGTTATCCAAAATCAATTGAGATCAAAGTATCATTAGCTTAATATATTAATCGGTGATTTCTCGAAAATAAATCTCTGGATAAGATGTAATGATCTTGATGGTATGTACTAAAGCATAAAAGTAGAAGAACATGCCTACTATTTCATTGAGTTTTAATATATAGAACATCTTGATTACGTAATAAATGATAGAAATTGATCTTATTGAGGTAATATGGCTGAAAAGCAATGATGAATGTAGTTGATTGATAAGGATTACATGAACAGTATAGATGATTGCGGAGAGAAATCTTCTTTTGATGAAGACTTTCACCGGATTGTATCAAGTAGACCAAATGTTCCATTTCAAGGAAAGAATGAATATTGAACAAATCAGGAATAAATATTAGAGTTAGATAGGGATGAGACTCAGGCACGAGAAACTGAACATACCATAGAGAGTGTATATGTTTTGTCTATTGTAAAGTATCCAACTATGTTACTAGATTCTTGAATTTGAGATAACACTATTGCTATTGCAAGAATAACTTAGGTCCACACTATATTCTATGCTAATATGTTTAGGAGATACAAGTTAGATCGGATGATGTATTACTAGCTCAGGAAAATTAGATTTGCAATTGATGTGAATTATGTGGAGAAATCAGTAAAAATGGTTAGATATTAGGATAAGTTGATAAGAAATCAGAGGAAATGGAATGAATTGAGAAAATCATTTGAGAAAAGCTATCAATTGGGAGACTGAGAAAAACATGAGACTATATTAACCCATTTATGGAATCAGTTAGTTAAGAATTTCGAGGACAAAATGTCTTAAAGAGGGGGAGAATTATAGCATTCCATCTCTTAAATTGTTGAGAGACTTAAAAAGTTAGACTAATGAGTTATATGAGTTGTACCATATAGAACAAAATTGGTATAACTACTACATGATTTCATAATTACGTTCAAATGCATAATATTAGCATACACACGTTAATTGTGGAATAGACAAATTGCACTTAATTGACATATTTCGTGTATGAAACTAAGATAAATGTGATAAATGATTGAGCACAATGAACGTGATATGAATGGGTATTTCCAATGTCTTGTACTTTGGTTTATCAATGACAAGAATTGATGGATCATAATTAGTAATTTGGAATCAATTGGTACGATTGAGAGATTTATGAATTAATGTGTATTTTTGGATTAAGAAAAATGTCAAGTGGCAAGATAATTGATAAATAATAGCAGAAATAATTGACAAATGGTAACAAAAATACTTGACAAGTGGCATTAGGATTTATTGACAAGTGACATAGAAAATTGGGTGACAATTGGTATAAAAATGATGTGGGAGACACAGGGACTGATTAGTAAGAAATATATAGTAGCATAAGTAAGACGGCATTAGCAATTATTTTATGTGGTAAGTGTCATGAGATGTGTCATGACACTTACCAAGCATTCATTTACCTTGCCTTTAAACATAACCCATGATATTTATATTGAAAGACCATTTTTATCTCCATTGTCTTTCATTCTCACAAAATACTCTCATCTTCTTCATCTCTTCTTTTCTCGTACACGATGCTCTCATAACCTAACCGTCAATATTGAGCTTTTATATCATCCTTCACCTTACCACTTCAACACTTTGTCATCTTCTTCATGTTGATGAAAGCCCAACGTTTTCCTCCTTACAAGGTGATGATCGTGTAAGAGGAGGAACTAGGGTTATGTGATGACTTGAGAAGAGTTTGAGTTAAACAAGTAAGTTAAACATTGTTCTTTATGGTTTGTTTGAATAGAAACGTATATGGTGATGATTTTGGCATAGATTGATCATGAAAATGGTGGTTGAAGAGTGTTATAGTTGATGAAGAAATGAATGTGTTTATGTTCTATTTGTGTATGATTAATAAACAATAATGTATGATTTGTTTGATGGATACTTTTGAGTTAAAATGGAGATGAGAATGAAGAGGAAATGAAGTAGAAAAGATGGACTATATATATATATATATGATGTCTTGGACATAGTATGAAAGAGTTTAAATCTGAAAAAAGTGTAGGAAAAAGGGCAGGCCACGATCATGGCACCCATCCCACGATCGTGGACAGATGCATTTGGTTCTTTCAAGATCGTAGGAAGGCACCCTATGGTCATGGGCAAGGTCTAGGAATGGTGACTTTAGTTTTATGCAATTGTTGAATTAACTAATGATAAGATACTTTCCTACGATGCATTTAGAATAGAATGAGAATTGAAATGAACTAGTTTGATGCTTAATTTGTTGATAAAGAGTTTGATATGTTAAGTTGATAATTGATGTGATAACATAAGAATGAATTGATGATTTCATGCATCCAAATCTGGAAATTTATAAGTATTATATTAATGAAAGTGTTCTTAGGAAAGTAAATGAGATCCAGAGAAAGAGAGTAAGGTGTATTAAGGTTAAATTATATGATCATTATAATGCTAGAAAAAGGATGTGGAGACTATGTGATTGATGAACATATGAAATATGGAATGAGAGTAATCAAGTATACCGAAGGTATTAACCTAAGTGTAAATTAGTTTTATCCAAGTGACAATGATAGAATGATCAAAACCTGTGATTTAAGGATACATACCTGGAAATAGTCATTTGAGCATGCATAGTGCATAACACATATACATATGTGTATGATTGATACTTATGTGATTGATCAAATTAGTAATGTGTGTACAATATGTGTATTGCTTGAAGATAGAGACACACGATTGAATATCATCATCTAGACTTTTCCAAATTATAAAGGCAATAGCTAATCTAGAGCGTACAGTGAGTAATCTAGATGTTTCTCACTAGGATTGACTTACTTCTGTTTAAATTGCAATTATTAAATTAAAATTGATATGATTGATAATTCTGGACAACAACAGTCCGAGGCGTTTGATAATTGTGAATGTATTAGAAGTGCTTCATTGAATGTGAATGAGAAAGAAATAAGTGTTCTAAAAAAATATGTTAAATGTCGGACTTAGGTCTGATGAAAATGTGAAAAGTGAAAGTGTATAATGAAAGAAAGTGATTGATTGCATATATGTGATTTGATGCATTCCATTACATGATATGCATGATCAGATAAAGGCAGTTGTGACCTGAGTAGCTAGTGAAAAAGGGTTTAAAGCTTAGAAACGTGTATAAGAGCCACAGGCTCACTATGTAAAATGAGCCTGGTATCCCCAAGGGATGTGGGATAATTATCAATAAGTGTAGTATCCACAATGGCTACAGGCCAGTTAAAAAGGCACTCGGTCACAGTAATTAACAATGAAAGTGGAGTCTTATAAACAATGGAATTTACAATGTGATATGTGTTTATATTATTGATTGAAATGAGGTGTATAGACTATCTTAAAATAGAAATGTAAATAGTGTACAAAATGGTAGTTGTTGAAAGATGATGAAATGTGAAGTGATGCTTAATACGTGATATGATTTATCTGTGAATTGAATATGAATTATGAATTGCTCTGTGTTTAGATTGAGTGAGCGCATCGAGGATGGTTCACTTACTGAGTTCATAAAACTCACCAAAATTGTAACGTTGTCTTTCAGGTTCAGGGGATATCTAGTTAAACTAATTAGAGTATAGCCACTACAATCAGACTGGAATTAGTGATCGGGATTAGTTTGCATTTGCACATGTCTTCAATGATTTTTGTATTTGATTTATATTCCACAAATTATTGTACAATGAATTTGTGAATTATGAAATGTAATGACTTTTCTGACTAGATATGTGTTGTAAATGAAATTGCCTAAATTGATTATTGATTTACTTAAGATATGTTTACAAAATGGAATGGGTTGTGAATGATTACTGGTTTTTTGATGACGTGTTTGATGTTTGAAATTTTTGCAATAAGTCAAATGATTATCTTAATGTGCCATCCTCGTTGTTGGACCCCAATTTGTTTGAAGATTAATTTTATTATTTTATTGTGATTAGGCTTTAATTATAAAGTTTTTGAGGGGTAGAAAATTTTTTTATTAAGATTGATGGATTAAATT
>JANQAP020000103.1:1707124-1728816 GCA_026874005.2 Erythroxylum coriaceum
TGTTGAATTCCCTATAAGTAAAGATTGCGAATGAATAAAAGGTTAAGCAATTACCTGAACACTGTCTCCTATCTCTCATCTATCTATCTTCTTAAAATTCTTTTATCACTCTCATCTATGTTCTCTTCTTCTCTTAGATTAAATACTCTACCTCTCTCTCTCTCTATTATCCCAATCCCAATCCCAAACCCCTAAAATCGCTATCTATTATGAGATGTGAATTTGTGATTGTTTGAAAATAATATTCCTCCTCCCCTAAAGTGTTACCCTGCTTAGTTGATCATTTTATCTTAACAATAATTTTTAATTTCCTCTCCTCTTGTTTCTCTTTCAAACTCCACCCTCCATTTCCTGAGTCTTTTATAGCTGCATACTACCTTTTTAATTAGTGTAATAGACCTTGTCATCGTTGGAGCTACCTCACTTATATGCGGCAGAGTGAGTTGGAGGGCTTGTAAAAATTCATAGGATGTTGTGTTAGGTATGGAAGTATAAATGAACGTGAGCTTAGATGTAGGGTTTTTCAGTATGATCCTTGTGATTTGGCATATCCTATCATCTTTTTAATGCTCTAGTGTAAGTGGCAACTAGTTATTGTCAGACATAAAGAGATCAAGCGATTACTGGTTTGAATGTCGAAGAAGATGAAGAATCATCCAGTTCTTCACGGTTTAGTGGAAACCAACTTGTTTGCCGTCAAAAGTAAAAAATGAACAAAAAACTAGTCCAATTTATACTTAATTCGGTTGAATCGATTGGTCTGATTCGGTTATTATCTCATTGTAAATAATCATAAGATATAATCTCACTAGTTTGAATCAATTTTCGAAATCTCGCTTTCTCTGGTTCAAATTCTTTTATATTTTATTCGAGTGAGAAGTACAAGAAAAATTTAAGGGAATTAATCAAACAAATTATCAGGGTTGTTTCGTGGAGTTTTGTGAAGAGTGAAGAAATCATCATAACTAGTAATTCAAAAAGAGTATAATCTCCTAAAGAATAATTATTAGTGCAACGAGATTGCAATCTCTTAAGGTAACCTAATTAATAAAAATTTAAATTTTAATAAAATACATTATGATTAATTTAATATATTTTAAATATTTATTTTTATTTATTATAGAACGACATAAAATCACCTTCATACACACGCACGCACATATGCACGCATGCATTTGCACCCACCCACCTTCCCACATACACGCGCGCGTGCACACACACAGATGACATTCTATTTTTAATTGTTTAAAAATTTAAAAATTAATTTTTATCTTAATGTATCAATGTTTATAATAATAACTCTTACTATAAATACATGCCTGTAAGGTAAATTATAATGAAAGTTATTCTTATTTTGTATGAAAATTAACATATCTTATAAAAATTATTACATGACATGAAATTATTTTTAATATATATTATAAAAATCATGTTTATTAAAAAATATGTACTTATAAAAAGGTTAGTATACAAGTTGTCCAATGACATTATGAAAAGAAATAATTTAAAAATATTTATTATAACAATTAAGAAATAGAATAAAAGTTAAAAATACATATGCATTATAAGAGGTGAATTTCACTTCAGACATGCTTTGTACATTTATTTAAAATTGTTTTCAAATTATGTAGGTTAACTTTAAAAATTTTAGCATCTTATAAATTGTTTGTTTATTAGATAAATAAATACATATGCATAATCAAATACATTCACGTTTATATAAATATAAAAATTAAAAAGAATCAATATCATGATTGATCCTAATCATTACACTTCTTAGTTCTATATTCCATATCTACATAAAAATTCAAAAAGAATTAGTCTCTTTATAACTTGAAAATTGTTAAAATTTTATTATAACAAGTAAAGAGCAATATGAAAGTTAAAAAAAATAACATGGTTTTATAAGAAATGAAATTGATTTCAAACAATATCTTCAAAAAGTCTAAAAAGTATGCAATTATTCTCCATGTTCCTGTACTATAAGAAGTATAGTGGATGTTTTAAGTAGGTCTCTTAACTTACAATATAAAAACTTTAAACTTTTCATATGTTTTTGGAATGATAACTATCTATATATAACTCTTTTTAGTAATTCTTAGATTTGTTTCATCAAATTTATAAATAATATCTACACCTCTATAATTAAAGAAAGTATTAAAAGTTTTTTTACATTTTTTATAAGGTAAATGAATTATATTAAATAAGTCTAAGATAGAGATAGAAAAGAGGATAAAAGATCCAAATTCATCTAGAATAATAGAGTAATACTAGTTAATACAATTTTGAAGAGAAAACAAGTCAAGGGAACCTAAAAAGGGAAGATATACAATTTGTTATCCAATAATCTCTTAAATCCAAGGAGAAGAGATAACTAAGAACTTTTGAATTATAGTAGGGCTTGAGCTAATGAGATAGATAGGAAACCATTAATATCCTAGCTTTGAGATATTATGAAGAAAGTTTCAATTCTCCTATAAGAACTAATTGCAATTTTTTGGTGTATATTTAAGCTGAACAATCTAAACTTACAAGAACAAAGCATAATAAGCATTTAGTCTCCTAATCTTTTCTTGAGAATCAGATTCATAATCCTACAAATGCCAACAAAATGTGAAAATTAATCATGGGAAATTTAGCTCCAATTGACAACAATAGTTTTACTGCATCTGTGATGGATTTTCTAAGAAACTAGATGCTCCCTAATCATTCCCAATACCTTTAGCAATAAGTTATGCTTTTGAGTGGTTTTCTTAAGAAAAATCCTTTAATTACTTTCTTTCCACAAGGTATAAACCATATTGCGAAGAGAAATTGTATAAACTAATAAGGCTCATTTACTTATCCTATGTTTTTGACCTAACCATTAGATTAAATAAAAGGAGAAGATACACTTAAAGAAGGGACGTTTAATGGATTCAATTTATTGATTACAAAGTGCATGAGGATATGGTATATTTAGAATTCCTCTAACCCTACCTAATATGCTCAATCTCTCCCATAGAGCAAGCTAAAGGGTGAAAAAAACTTATAAGTGTAAATTACATCATGTTTTAGGGCATAATTTGATATGTGTTTAGTTGTTAATTCAATCATTTAGTATGTGTTTAGGTTAAAATTTTGTTAGTTTGTGAATTATTTATATTTTAAGTGTTTTATGGGTTAGTACAAGTCTTTAAGCTTAAATATTATGTTTTTAAGGTTTTAAGGTACTTTGAGGTGTTCACTAGTGTTTCAGGGTCAACATCGAAGAACGGAGGAGTTTCAGAGACATTCAGGTCAAACAACGACCTACGATCGTGGCATGTTAGACCACAATTGTGATAAAACAACTAGAGCTGGCCCACGATCGTGGCCTACATGCCACGATCATGAGAGAAGCACTAAAGTTGGCCCACAATCATGGCCTACATGCCATGATCGTGACAGAAGCCCAGGGAATGGCCCACGATCATGGCCTGTATCGGGCAGACGTGCAGACACTCAAGAACGTCAAGTTTCCAAGAATTATTTGGACCTTTCGGACCGTAGAAAAACCCTAGGGTTACCTAGAACACAAGAGGATATTTAAAGAACAACATAAGAGGCAGAGAGGAGATTTTGCATCAGCCACCTTGAGAAACCCTAGAGAGAAATCATCAAGAGATAGAGGAGGAGAAGAAGGAAGAGATAAGAGGAGAAGAAGCTGACTCGAAGTACTTCTTGGATTAGGAGGTTTCCCGACGTCGCTACCTCCCGTCATCCATTTTAAATTGTATTTCTTGTTATTTTTAGTTTGATCATTGTATAGAATTGGATTGCATAGTTGATGATAGGATTTAGAATGTCGAGGATGTTCTAAACTCACCTTTGGAATTTTATTCTTGAATTAATGAGAATCTGGTTGTTATGTGTTATTTGGATATTGTTGCGGTTTGATTATGTGATTGCATAATTCAATAATAAATTGAGAGGGTGAATTAAATGAAAAATGATTAAATTGGACTAACGAGAGTTAGGTGATTTAATAGAAACGAGAATTGAATCAGATCGAGAAACTGTGCAAAGAGAGATCTTGCATAAGTTTTTGATAGTTTATTAAAGAACTTTAGAAATAATTAGGGTTTTAGATAGGTTATAAATTGAGAGATTGCAACTTCCATAATCTGATTGGGGTTTATAATTTATGGTTAATGGTTATAACTCCAGAGAGAGTAATCAACCCTAGGATAGTCTAGAATCAACAATCCAATAATTCATAATCAGTTAAGTTACATTAAGGATAGGTAAAATTCCCTTTCTCTCAATTAGTAATTTCTTTCGGTTGATTCTTGGGTGTGTTGCAATTGCTTAGTAATTAGTATTTTCGTGTTTGATTCTTAATTTGATTGATTGAATTAAATTCTCATTTTTAGTTTCGTTGCATTTTAAATTTATGATATTTATTTCTAGCCCTAGATTTTAGGATTAGATTAGTTCCCTCCTTGTGGGATTGAAATCTTTGGTACTACGCTCATGAACCGTGCGCTTGCAGATTATCAAGGGTTCATAATTAAAACTTACACATAACCAAACCACCGATCAAGCTTTTGGCGCCGATGTTGGGGAGGTGATTAGTTTAGTTCTTTAGCCTAAAGCATTTTAGTTAGTTTTTAGTTTCTATTTTTTCCTTCTATTTCTGAATCTATGCTCTTGCATGAACACAAAAGTCACGAGAAGTTCAAGTCATACAGCTGAAACCTTAGAGCTAGATATCACTCGATTAGAACGATCAATTAGGAAAGCTCGGTGTAAAGAAGAAGAAGAAATCGCAAAAGCAATAATGGCTGAGGAATTTAAGCAAGATTTGGATCACAGAGCAAACTAAGGACTTCAATAAAGAACCCTTATAGATTTCATGAGACCAGGGTTCAATGCGGCTTACTAAGGAGTAGCTAGGCTACCTGTATAAGCAGCCTCTTTTAAAATTAAACTAGCCTTCCTAAACATGCTTCAACAAAATGTGCAATTCTATGGAGTAACGAATGAAGATCCTAATGCACATATAGTAAACTTCCTTGAAATCTGCAATACCTTTTGGTACCATCAAATGTCAAAGGATACGATCAGAATTAGGCTTATCCCTTTTACCCTAAGAGATAAAACAAAGGCCTGGTACCACTCTGTTAACCTAGCCAATGTCACCACTTGGGATCAACTAGTTCGTGCCTTTTTAGACAAGTATTTTCCCCTTACCAAGACCACAAAGATTATCAAGGAGATTACCAACTTCCAGTACAGTGACGGGGAATCGATCTATGAAGCGTGAGAACGATACAAAGACTTGTAATGAAAATTGCTACATTATAACTTATCTAAGGAGTTTTTGTTGCAAACATTCTATATTGGAGTAACCCACATATGAGAGGCACGATTGATGCAGCTTCAAGGGGATCACTGATGAGAAAGACGGTAGATGAAGCAGAAGAGCTGATAGAGGAGATGGTAAGTAATAGCTGCCCATGGACGAACGAGTGGAGTAGACAACCCAATACCTTCTGAGAACAAAAAGGAGTTGTAGCTATTGATCAAATGACGAAGATGCAGGCAAAAATTGATAAATTAACTCGACAGGTCAATAACATGAAGGCTTCATTCTCAGCTTTGGTAAAAGCCGTGCAACTAAAATGTGAACTCTGTGGACAGATGGACTATGATACGGTGGAATGCTTCTTAATGAAGGAAAATGATTCGAAGCAAGTTAATTATGTAGGAGCTCAATATGGACGAGGAGGGGAAACAATCCTTACTCCAACATATACAACCCTGGGTGGAAGAATCACCATAACTTCTCTTAGACGAACAATATTGAAGGAGAATTCAGACCCTAAGGACAATCAGGTTTCCAACAACATAAACTGAGCTTAATGGAATCCAAGTAGGATAGGATTTTAGATAAAATTAGAGGTATGGATGATGCACATAGGAGGCTTGAAAGCAAGTTCGAGCAAGTCACTAAGAACCGCGCCTCTTTAATACACAATATCGAAGTCTAAGTAGGTCAACTAATAGAGGCAATTTCAACTTGGAATGCAGGAACCCTTCCAAACAATACCGAATCTAACCCAAAGGAACAAATCATGGCCATTACTCAGACCTATGAAAAGAAACTCAAACATACGAAAGAAGATAATTAAGCCAATAAAAAAACCTCAACTTGAATTTTCGTACCTTATTCTAGCTTAGCAGAAGTCAAATTTAAGACAACGAGGAATTCTAAGAAGGTTGAATTAAACAATGTTGAGGACATAACGAAACATCTACAAATGAGGCTCACACTAAGGGACCTAATCAAGAAGAAGGTTAATGAGCATATAACGGAAGAAAACCCTAATATAACACAAAAGAAAGAGGACCCAAGAGATTTTTACATTCTTTACAACATCAATGGAGTTAAAATAGATAGGACATTTATAGATTTGGGAGCGAGTATTAATATGATGCCCTATACCTTTAGTTAAAAATTAGGGTTAGAAGAGTTAGAACCCACTACGATGCTAATGAAGACGACAGATAGAACAGTTCATTGGCCGAAGGGTATTATTAAGGATGTACAAGTACAGATCGACATATTTACCTTCCCCACAGATTTCTTTGTATTGGATATTAGAGAAGATGTGGAAACTCCTATGGTCCTTGGATGACCATTCTTGGCTACTGCTCGCTCAATAATTGACGTTGATGGGGGTGAACTAACTTTGAGGGTGGAGAGCATCAAATAACCTTCACTGTGTCTAAGAATGACAACAATTCTCCCTTACTTCTAGCTAACATCAAAGAAACCAAACCTTGAGGACAATGGGAAGATATTGAGGATCCTGGGAATGCATTTAGAAAGAAATGATCATTGAGGAGAAAGCAAAGGAAGGTGAAGCAGAAGGAAGGTGGAACCTAGGGCATGGTAGCTCATGTGCAAATGGTAAGATCGATGACTACCTATCATTACACTATTCATTTGACCCACTTTGAGCACAAGAAGAGCGTCGAGCTATCGACGTTAAAAGAAGCGTCGTATGGGAGGCAACCTATGAATTGTTAATTCCACGTTATTTCCTTTGATGTTTAGATAGTTTGAATTCCTTATTTAGGTTGTTTCATTTCTAAATAAGGTCAGGAAGGCATAGGACTTTGACATGAGTTAGATGATTGAGAAAGTAAGCAAAAAAAGAGGTGAAAGAGCTATAAATAGTTAGGAAGTGATATCGGGAATGTGTAGAAGGACAAAAGAAGAAAAATAAAAATTGGTGAAAACTCGTGGCCTGCAGCAGGGAAAAATTGTCCACGCAATTGTCAGCTAAAATTTTTACCATTTTACCCTTCCTTTACCTATATATTCACTTCATACTTCATTTTTTCACTCACTTTTATTTTAACTTTATCTCTCTAATTTTAAAACCTCCAAACACTCTTACTTCTCTCTAACCAACTTCCAAGTTTCCACTTTATTCCAACTTCCACCTACTTGTAGTCCAGTATGACACGTATGAAGCAGTCAGCGAAGCGCAACCAATCATCGAGATGAAATCAAGTCTCGGGCCGAGGGCGAAGGAACAGGGCAGCAGATTTTAAAGCACCCTTCCCAATCTACACAGAGGAGGAAGGTATTCGTTTCTAATCTCTTAATGTTAAACAAATAATAGCGCCAAAATATTTTGATTTTGATACGCTTGATAGGCTAAAATTGCGTAATAGGGTAGAGAATCTAGTAGAAAGAATTCAGTGGGTCAAGTTTATACACCTCCAATATCCTATCTACCAGGAGCTCACTCTCGAATTCTTCATTCCCTTTATTTCAAACCTAGTAACCCTAAGGAAATGTGGTTTAGATTGCAGGGACGAACTTATGAGCTAAACATTGAAATCATATGTGATATTTACAGGTTCCCTGAATCTTCCATTATTAATCAACATGATGATTTTCGTGCTTCTCGCTATTGAAATGAGCTCACTGGGTTAGAGCGATTCGACGCTAAGAATACCCAGAGCAATATTATATGAACCCATGAGCACTAGTTATCACATAGATTCATGTGTGAAATGGTTTTTGACAAATTAGAAACTAACAAGTGCTCAACAAAGGAGCTTTTTCTGTGGTGGTGCATAGATCACAGTATCCCAGTATGCACCTCCACATATGTACTGAATGTCATTGTTGCGAATCTGTGTAAGAGGAGCAACAATTTATGTATGGGGTACTTGGTTTCCGCCATTGCTGAGTACTATGATGTGGATGATAGCGGCCTAACCGTCTACCTCCCTAATTTTCTAAATTACCATCATTTATGATGTGCTGAAATCCTAAAGTCCCATAACATGGAATTCTAGGACATCAGCCAAAATATTCATGTGAAGATCAGGGGCTAGTCAAGCAAGTTCTAACTTAGCACCACCTTAGCAGGTAGAAGAGGACTCGACTAGCAAGGAGTCCAAAGAGGAAGAAGACACAAAAAGAACCTGGCTGGAAGAAAGTGCTCAATACAATCTTCGCCAACTCCAAGGTAATTACAGATACACTTGTGGAAAACTCTAGAAGGATGAAGGGGATGGCCCATACACAATGACGTTAGAGCTGGGATATACGCCGGATTCATCGATATTTCAAGGCTCAAGGTGTTCCATCCCTACCTTTGACACTATCCCCACCTCCATCACCGTGAGGCATTGTTTCTAACTCTTTTTTTATAAATTTAGTCTTTTATTTTATTTTATGTTCCTTCCTTCCATGTGTGTTTATTTGTCTCCTTCTTACATTGAGGACAATGTGTTATTCAAGTGTGGGGAGGCTTGTGTGTTTTGCTTTGAGTGTGAATTTTGCATATTGTATGATCCTTTGTTTAGGTTGCGTATTATGAATTGTGTGAATGTGTCAATGGCTTAGATAGAATAAAATTGATTTAATTTTGAACATAATCTATTAGGTTGTGAAGAGTCATTAGCTCACAAAATTAGTGATTGGGTTCTTTAGCTAAAATATGCAAGTTAATTAGAATTTAGTGTTAGTTTATCACCCTATAAGTTGTCACATTCAATCATAATTTTAGGTCTTTCGACTAAGTAACTTAGCTAGTATTTTTTTATGGAAACAAGTAGTTAAGGCAACATGGTAGCCATTAATTAAATAACTATTCAGCTAGTCTTCGGGATATGAATAGAGCTATTAGCTAGTTGAGAATGTGATGAAGCCGAGTAACCGGATCGACACATATCATAAATGTGTGCCTCTGCATTAAAAGGCTACAATGACGTTCCAATCAAGCAACTTAATTAAAACATGACTTAGTCGAGTAACCAGATCGACATTCATCACTAATGTTTGCCTCTGTGTAAAAGACTAGGTCCATGTCCACAAAAAGTAAAAAAAAATGTTTTCTATTAAAAACCTACCGAACTTGTAAATAGCTCAACTTTTCATAAAAATGTACTTAGGATTAGTTACAAAGTTTGAATGACCAAATAGTTATTAATTTGTGTGTACAATTGAAAAGGGTGAATTAACTTGGAATTTAAGTTTTGATTAATATGTATATTTAGTCTAGAGCTCCTAGACGCAGACTTTACATGTTAATGATTTTGAATAACTTGAATGATTGTGTTTAAAGTTAATTTTATTTAATGAAGTTGAAACCATTGCCTCATTATTGCATTGTGTACTGTGTGATTTGTGTGTTTGTTGTTTTGTTTGCTTGAGGACAAGCAAACGTTTAAGTGTGGGGATATTGATAAGTGTAAATTGCATCGTATTTTATGGCATAGTTTGATTTGTGTTTAGCTGTTAATTCAATCATTTAGTATATGTTTAGGTTAGAATTGTGTTAGTTTGTCAATTAATTATGTTTTAAGTGTTTTATAGGTTAGTACAAGTCTTTGAGCTTAAATATATGTTTTTAAGGTACTTTGATGTGTTTGCTAGTGTTTCAGGGTCAACATTGAAGAGCGAAGGAGTTTCGAAGACATTCGGGTAGAAACAACAGCCCACAATTATGACATGTCAGACCACGATTGTGATAGAAACACCAAAATTGGCCCACAATCGTGGCCTACATGTCACGATCGTGATAGAAGCCTAGGGAATGGCCCACAAACATAGCCTGCGACAGGCAGACACGCAGACACTTAAGAACGTCAAGTTTCAAGAGATTTTTTTAGATCTTTCGGACCCTGAAAAAACCCTAGGGTTACCCAAAACACAAGAGGATATTTAAAGAACAACAAAAGAGGTAGAGAGGAGCTTTTGCATTAGCCATCTTAAGAAACCCTAGAGAGAAATCATCGAGAGATAGAGGAAGAGAAGAAGGAAGAGAGAAGAGGAGAAGAAGCTGACTCAAAGTACTTCCTAGATTAGGAGGTTTCCTGACGTCCGTTACCTCCTGTCATCCATTTTAGATTATATATCCTATTATTTTTAGTTTTATCATTATATAAAATTGGATCAAACAATTAATGATAGGATTTAGAATGTCGTGAATGTTCTAAACTTACCTTTAAAATTTTATTCTTGAATTAATGAGAATCTAATTGTTATATGTTATTTAGATATTATTGTGGTTTGATTCTGCGATTGCATAATTCGATAATAAATTGAGAGGATGAATTGAATGAAAAATGGTTAAATTGGACTAACGAGAGTTAGGTGATTTAATAAAAACAAGAATTGAATCAGATTGAGAAATTGTGTGAAGATAGATCTTACATAGGTTTTCGATAGTTTATTGGAGAACTTCAGAACTAATTAAGGTTTTGTATAGGTTGTGAATTGAGAGATTCCAACTTCTATAATCTGATTGGGGTTTATGATTTAAGGTTAATGATTATAACTCGAGAGAGAGTAATTAACACGAGGATAGTCTAGAACCAACAATCCGATAATTCATAATCAATTAGGTTAACATTAAGGATAGGTAAAATTCCCTTTCTCTTAATTGGTATTTTCTTTCGGTTGATTCTTGGATGTGTTGCAATTACTTAGTAATTAGTATTTTCGTGTTTGATTTTTAATTTGATTGATTGAATCAAATTCTCATTTTTAGTTTCGTTGTATTTTAAATTTCTGATATTTTTTATGGCCTTAAATTTTAGAATTAGATTAGTTCCCTCCTCGTGGGATCGACACTGTTGGTATTATGCTAACGAACTGTGCACTTGTAGATTATCGAGGGTTTATAATTAAAACTTACACATAACTAAGCCGCCGATCAAAAACTCTAAGGCTAGCTTGTTTAAGCCAAACCACCTTGTACCAATTTATCCTTACAGCTTGACTCCTTAGTAATAATTTGCATTAGGCATTGGAGAAAAAACTAGTAGGGTGTCTACACCACTTAAAAAAATCCTATCTATTAGAGTTGAGATTAAAACTAAGGAGATTGTTATTGAGTGATGTCTTTGCCACCTGCTTAAGTATTAATCTATTGGTAAGGGACATCTTTAACTAATGGACGGTCTCGGGTATTGCTTTTAAGGGGAGTAAGTTCTATTATACTACTTAAAAGGTCAAATTTGGTCCGACTTGACTTTCTCCCTCAATTTTAGAATGTGAACCATAGTCTAAGAAAGTTGTACTCAGGAAGGATAATTTTAGAAATTTTTTTATCTTTAAATAATGTGTATGGATCAATATAACCCAAAGGCCTGCTTGTTAGTGAGAATCATTTATATTCTTTTTCCTTTAGCAAATGATCTCATATAAATATCACTAGACCATAAGAACCTCCCCACTAATTGCTCTATTCTCTTCACTAAACTGATTGGAAACATCATATGAGAATATCAATAGACATAGAGGCTACTAAGCATTAAATTGATGAGCTATAATCTCCTTATTAGAGACAAGCTATTGTTGCAACATTTTGTGATTCTCTTTTAAATGCTTTCAATCAATGGATGAAATTCATTATAATTATTGAGGGGAAAATTTTATAGTTTATAAACCGTCAAAATACTACAAGCGCACAGGTCGTGGGTATAGTATGTGAGGTGTCGATCCCTCGAGGAGTTTTTAAACTAATCTAATTCTAATTTATCTAAGGCCTAAAGAGTTACTAAAAAGAAAATAAAAGCTGCATAAAAAAGTAAACACGTGAAGATGATTGAATGGAATTAGAATGTAAAATTAAAACACAAAGAAAATCAAATTGAGCACCACCAAATTAACAATGGAAATCACATAAGGAAGATTAGTCGATTATGAGAAGGGGAGTTTATCCTAGCATCAAATGTTAACATGATTACTTTTGAGTTAATGCGGTATTAGTCCTAGACTTTCGAAGAGTGGATTACTCTCTCTTAAGTTGTAATCATTAAACCCTAAATCATAACCCCTAATTGAATTAAGGAATTTGCAGTATCTCAATTAACAAAAAGCCCACTCATCCAATTAGATCTTAAGTCGTCTAATAGACTATCGAGTACTCACATGAGATCTCTCTTCGTATAAATTACAAATATGATTATTTGTGTTATCTATTAGATTGTTTAACTTTCATTACCCAATCTAATCATTTTGCTATTGGTTCACTCTCTTGATTTATGACCGAAGCATGTAAATACAACAAATAATCACAGTACCGAATGTATTAACATTAAAAGAAATCATATTTACATTGATTCAATAACAAATACCTAAATGAGTTTAGAACATCATTAACAACATGTTCAACATTCTCAAACCCAAGTCATACATCAAGATGAAGCAAATAAACAAGAGAAAGTAGGAAAGAGCTTGAAATGGCTAGGTCGGAGTGGCTGGATAGCAACTACAGATGCTCCTCCCCTTTTCTCCTTCTTCTCTCTTCCCTGTGTTCTCCTTCAAAATGGAAGATGGAGGCCCATGAAAAATTCAGGTTTTTTCCCTCTCTGTAATATTTTCTATTTAGGGTAAAATCTAGGTTTTACAAGAGCCCAAAAAGTTCAAAATAACCCTATAAAGTTTAGTTTTCGAAGATGATCCTCGTCTGCTATCGCATAGGTCACAATCACGGCATTTAGGATTTTGCTTCTACCACAATCATGGCCTATAGGCCACGATCGTGGGCCTAGATTTTCCACTGGGGTTCCTCCAAATCTTCGTCGTTCTTCAATTTCTGATCTCAAACACTAACAACCATATTAAGGCACCTTAAATACACAAAATTTAAGCTCAATAGCATGCTTTAACCTACAAAACACACAAAACATAAATATCTAACTAAATAACATAATCCTAACCTAAACATGCACTAATCGTTCAATTTAATAACTAAACACATACTAAACTACCTACTAAAACATTATGCAATCTACCACTATCAACGTCCTAACACTTAAACTTTTGCTTGTCCTCAAGTAAAAACAAAACAAACAAACCAAAACACCAAAACACAACATACACACATATGCAATAATGAGACAATAGCATTAAACTTTACGAAACAAATTTAACTACAAACACCATCTCTCAAGTTGTTTTAACTTATTAACTTGTGAGACTTATGTCTAAGTACCTCAGATTAAATATACATACTAATCAAGACCTTAATGTCAAGTTTATTAACCCCCATCACTTGCACACACACATTGATAATTATTCACTCAATCAAAATTGCAATTATCCCTAAGTAAGTTTTCATGCAAATTCAAGCTATTCACAAAGATTGGTGGGCTTATTTGACAAAACACTATTTTTGTTAATTTTCATTGACATGAACCTAGACTTTTATGCAAAGGCAAACATTTGTGATGAATGTCAATCCGATTACCTAACTAGGTCATGTTTTTATTAAGCTACTTGGTTGGAATGTCATTATAGCCTTTTGATGAGAAAGTAAACATTTGTGTTGAATGTCCCCCAGTTACTTAGTTATATCACATTCTCAACTGGCTACTAGCTCTATTCATAACTTGAAGGCTAGCGAAATAGTTATTTAATTAAGATTTAAACTTTTTTTAGTACCTACTTCACTTCTTTTAGTTGATATTCTTATGAAAAGATACTGACGATGCTACTTATTTGATTGGCCTAAAATTATAAATGAATGTGACAAATTCCTAAGGTGAATAAACTAACAGCATATCCTAATTAACATGTATATTTAACCAATGTAACTAAGGTCACTAATTTCATAAGCTAATAAACATTCACAACCTAAAAGACTATGTTCAAAGTTAAATTGGTTCCGTTAAGTCTTAGCCATTGACACATTCACACAAATCACATTATTCAAACCTAAACAAACTAATATATAATATGCAAAATTCACACTCAAAATAAAACATATAATACTCATAATGCAACCCTCCCCACACTTGGATAACTCATTGTCCTCAATGTCAGAAGAACAACAAACAATATATAAGATGATAATAAAAATAAAGAAACAAAAGAAACATGAGAACAAATGAAAATAATAATAAAATAAAAGATAAGGGTTAAAGTATATAACCCATCATGGTGATTGAGGTAGTGATGGTGTTAGTGTTGGAGACTGCACTTGGCACCCAAAATTGCTGGCCTATCTTGTAATTGTTTTAAAAGGAATAAGAGAGTTAGCAATCCAAACCATTCCAAATCATGAAAAACTTATTTTTAAAATTTAAAAAAATCTAATTACACAATAATTTAAATCTAACTACTAAACGTGCTAATTTATGGTCATTAGCTTGACCTTAGATTTTTCAAAACTCAATAGGATCAATTATGAGTGGCTTGCTTCCACCCTTGTTGCCCAAATTCAGCTTCATAGACTGTAAATAAGGTACAAATTGTTAGATAATCAACAGGACAATATTGATAAAATTAAAAAAACTAGTTAAGTTCAGTAATGTCCTTTTTACTAACAAACTGTCAACATAATCAGAAATGATGAAATCCTATGAATCTTCAATGGAATCTGACAGTTTGTCTTATAATAAGGTGAGTTGATCTCTTTCTTCCTCAGTCACCTTCATCCCCTCTTCTACTTTCACTTTATGAACAGAGATTTTCATATGTACTTCAAGCTCTATGTTTGTTGTGATATGTTCTTCTTGTTCTTGCTCCTATAAAGTTTCGACAACATCAATTTTCCTGAATGAGCCACCCTCCTTCTTCTTCTCTTATTCTTCTACAAGGTGGGATTTAGCTTATTTTTCTGTTGATGTTTCTAGCTCTTTCCAACCCTTAAGTGTGATAACTATACATTACTCTCTTAGATGTACTTTAATGTTGCTCAGATATTCTTCCACACTTCTCTTATAAAATTTACGAGAAAGTTGTCTCATTAGAATCTTTAGGTTGTGAATAGAACTAACTCAATCTTCTCTTCTAGTCTTTTCTGGGCCTCTTCTATGTTCATAAGCTTATCCATGATCTTTTCCAATTTAGAACCCCATAAACTGGACTCATCTTCATGAAATCCTAATAGGTCTTGATGTCCCATGTGAGTTCTTACATTGTTAGACTAACAAAAATTTGGGTAGTTTTGCCAACCCAGATTGTACGTGTTCAAATAAGGATAACGAATTTCCACACCAAATTGTGCTTTATTGAAGTCTGTAAAGGTCCTTTGCTCCCTATAATGTGTTTCCTCCATCATTGTTCTTTCTATCTTCTTGATATTGTTGCCTTGTGATGTCTAAATTGATGTGTCTTTAACTTTGCGCCCAAGAGATAGTGAAAATTTCCTTAGACTAAAAGAATTAAACTAATCCTACTAACTCCCTAACAACAACGCCAAAAACTTGGTGATGGGTAAGTTATACAATTTATATGCCCTCAAAATACTACAAGCGCACAGGTCATGGGTGTAGTATGTGAGGTGTCGATCCCTTGAGGAGTTGTTGAAGTAATCTAGTTCTAATTTATTTAAGACCTAAAGAGTTATTGAAAAGAGAATAAAATCTGAACAGAAAAGTAAACACGTGAAGATGATTGATTGGAATTAAAATGTAAAATTAAGACACACAGAAAATCAAATTGAACACCACCAAATTAACAATGGAAATCACACAAGGAAGATTAGCCAATTATGAGAAAGGGGATATATCCTATCATCAAATACTAACATGATTACTTTTGAGTTAATACAATATTGGTCCTAGACTTTCGAAGGGTGAATTACTCTCTATCGAATTATAATCATTAAACCTTAAATCATAACCCCTGATTAAATTATAGAATTTGCAATCTCTCAATTAACAAAAAACCCACACATCCAATTAGATCTTAAGCCCTCTAATTGATATGTGCTTAATTGATTTATAATTATTCCATAACAATTAGCTATTAATGACATGAAATTGCTTAAGATACTCACTTTGACTCATATGTGATTTTAGGTACAATTCGAAAGCAAAGAAAATAAAGTGAGTTGAAAGCATGATATTTGGGCTATTTTTTGAAGATTAATATTCACTTGTCTTTATGGAGTAACAAGAAGAAAATTAGAGCAAGAACAAAACAAATTTAGTCCAAAAGAAGACAACTAAGAAGCTAATGTGAGGAGCTAAATGGTGTCGTGCATAAGGAGGAGAAGAAGTGGAACCATAGTAGCTAGAAAAGGAGCAAAATGACAGCAGCAGATGAAGAAAATGCCAATGCCAATGTTGGAAGCAAGGAGCTACAATATTACAATGCAGTAGGGGGAAAAGCAAGGAGCAAAATGGCAGTGTAGGTAGATAGACAAGCAAGCTAAAAATGATGATGCATAGCCAGCTGCTAGGATGAAAAAAATAAAACACAGACGTTGACCAATTGAAACGCAGATGTAGTAAAAAGGGACAGAAGGATTTTCATGTTTTTGATTTTAAGATAGAATAGAAGGTTTTTCTGAAGGGATTTTCGATTGTGGGCTAAAGCAATTTTAGGGAGCTCTTGGTTTTAATGAAGATGAGAGGTAAAGCTCTCAATCGGGAGGACCATAGAGGGGAAGACGTCCTGACGCTAGTTCGGAGGGGACATCGATGCTGACGACCCGCTTAAGCATTCCTTCATTGTTTTTATTGTTTCTTTCTCTCTTTAGAAATTGATTGTGTTATCTTATTTGTATGGATTTGAGTATTATGAAAAGATGATTTTAACACGTTCATTAGATCATTTTATTACAAACCCATTGTTAGAATATTCAATACAATCTATAATTGTTATGTTGAGATTCATTTGTAGCAATTAATGGTTTGTAATCACTTGGGATAATATAATCTAGGTTAAATGATACATCGTATGTGATTGTTGCCTTGATTAATCGGTTTTTCTAATTCGTAATGCTACTACCCAATTGAATCTATAGATCGTATCCTAGGTTTTCAGTAGTTAGGTCTAATTAACGATCGTATCTTGATTAAACAATACCTAAGGAAAAAATCGAGTTAATTATTAACCCATGATTAATAGTTTCTAAGAGAGGTTTGAGAACAACAAATCATTGAAATATGTTTAATTAGGGTATAGGCCGAGATTGAACCAAAGAATTGGGTCCCTATCGAATTCCCCACTTTCATCATTTTTTTACATGTTTTCCTTAAATTGCTTTTATTACTTATTTTAGCTTTATTTTATTTTCTTATTTTAAAAACCAAATCCCTAAAACTTAAACACTGATTAATTTCATTTCAACAACTTTACACCTACTCTCTGTGGGATTGACTAGACTCACCACTACTGTAGTAGTAGTCTAGTTTTTTTTGTGTAGTGTTATGACACGCTACCAACTTTTGGCTCCGTTGGCAGGGAGTGTGGTGTTTTAGTTTTTTATTCTTGATTTTAATTAGTGTTTTGCATATATTTGTTCATAATTAGTTTATTTTTAGTTATTTCTTGATCTTTTCACCTTTTGTTTCGTGTTTGTGATTTTTTAAAACAATTTTGACATAGAGGGAAGCTATTTCTTTTATAATTCTTATTCTCAATCCTATAACCAAGGTTAGACTTATCAACCTAGCTTTAGTTATGGATAGGATAATTAACACAATTACTTCCATAATAGTTTGCAGTATGCACAACAATTCTCGTATAGACATAAGCTTCTTATTACGGCTCAGTTATATCTCTGAATGACTATATCAAGACCTGTAATGCTAACAATCTTCAATTTTAATAGGGTATGCAGCAGCTTCAAGAGAGTATGAAGCAAACTTAACAGAATATCCAATAATTCTAGCAGGATGAAAGGAAATTTTGTCTAGTTTTTAAAATTAGGAGAACCAACAAAACTCAGGTAATCCTCGGAAGAATTAGTTGATGCTGTTACTATTAACACTTTGCAATTTCAGAAGGATGAAAGACAATGTTAGCAGGACAAAAGGTTTAGTGTCTAAGATGTAGAGAGACAATAAGATTCAGGTACATCTCTGGAAGAATTGATTAATATTATAAACATTAATACTTTGTAATTTCAACAGGATGTACAGTAGCAGTTCCAACAGTTCTAGCAATAAATGATGCAAGTCCATCAAGATACAATGTATAGTCTTTAGAACGTGGCAAGCAAAATGGGTGAGATGGTAGCAAGCATCGAACATCTAAAAGTGCAAAGCAAAGAGGAGCAACCATATCACCTAAGGTATACCCAATAGACGTTAGTGCAGAGACCTTACAGAGTGATGAGGAGCTTAAGAATTTTGAGAGCAATACTCAAGGAATTGCTTGTGTGGAAAAAGTGGAGGAGGAGCTTGAAGTATAAATGAATATATCTTTTAGCTCAGAGGTAAATAATGATTTCCATTTTGTTGTTGAGAATGACTTTTTATTTTTACTTAGCAGGTTAGAGGAATTAAACGAGGAAGAAAAGGGCGAAGAGACATTTAAGATCTTTCCAGAATACATGGACTTAGTAAAGATTAAGAGTCTGAGGATAGGGAAGATGTTGAATGGGAATGAATATCAACTAAGGCCTTATCCGAAAGAACCTCACGTGGAGGAACCGCATGTGCTACCAGAAGATCATAATTTTGTCACATGAGGAAAAGTATGTAGTCGAGTCAGCGACGCTAAACAAAGGCACTTCTTGGGAGGCAACCCAAAGGAAGTAAATTTCTTTTCCTTTACTTTTCACACTAGTTAGGATATGCATATGTGTTTCTATGTTGGTTTGTTTCTTGCTTATTTTAAGTTTTCAATCAAAATGAGAGAGAATAAAACAAACATTTTTCTCATTTTCTATTGCTTTTAGGGTTATATAGTCTTGATTAGAGTGTGAATTGACTAGAGAATTTCATAGGAACTTTAGCATGTACTTTTACCCTTGTTATTGGTTAAGATGCATTATATTTAGAAGAGTACTAACGAGTGGTAGACAAAGCCAGTGAAATTTTGAGCCTTAATAGACTGACACATCCATATCAATCTCATTGTCTTTTGATAATGTGTGACCTTTATGACATGTACATCCTGATTTTGCTTTGATTTTTTATTTGAGACCACATTTTTATCACATGCATTAACATGGAAATGATTAGGCATTCTTTGTTTTTCCAGACTACATTAGCCAAATAGCCTACCCATTATCTGATTTTCCTTTTGATAAGCCCCTTTAAGCTTTATACCTTTCTTTTTGTATAAACCACATTATATACTTTTAAACATAACCAAATGTCCAACTTAAGCCATAAAGTTAGTGGAGCATTTGTGATTGTTGAGTTTGTGGATGTACAAAATTCTAAGTGTAGGGGTGCGCAGATGTGTGGGATAGTTATAATTTTGGGATGTTGTTTTATGTCTTATCATTGAAATTCCCATGTTAATGTAGCTTCTTTTAATGTTTATAAAAAAAGAAGCAAAAAAAAGAAAAAAGAAAAAGAAAAAATGTTTAAATAAATGTATCAAGGAGGAAGTGCATGTATGTTAGAAAAATTGTTTATGATTAATGTATCCTCCTAAAGTTATATTGAGCGGGTTATTTGAGTATGTTGGATATGTGGTAGTTGTTATCTTGGAAATTTCACTCATTATAGTTTTAATGTATTGTTATCATCAATCTTCATGACTGTTCCATTTGGATTGGTTATACTTAATGTGGATTGTGTATGAGAGCTTGAGTTTGAGTCTTGAAACTTGTTTTTGGATTCATCATAGTTGATGTACAAATTGTGAGTGAATGTTGATTTTTGCACATGATAGTAAATTGAGTGTTCCTTTTGTTTCACCATCTTTGATGACTTTCATGTTACTTGACCCAAATACATATCACCTTACCTTTACCCACATTACAACCTTGAAAAGTCCTTTAATTCATAATTATGCATATGAATTTTAGTGGTGGAGAAATAAAATGATATGCAAAGTTGTGGAATGATATGAACATGAAAGGTGTTTAGTGTACCCATGAACATATCTTGTTTAAACACATTGTCTAAGTCTACCATTAGATTGCTCAGTTTTTAAAGGTATTGAATGTTGATTGATCATGTGTAAAAACTTGGAATGTTGATTTCTTGCTATGATTTTTGAAAGTCATTCATCTTTGCTTATGATTATGTAGTCTTGAAAAATATGGGAATTGAGTAAATATTTTTGGGTCTATGAGCTTAATTTTGATGTTTTGCCCAAGGATGACTAAAAGCTAAATGTGGGGAAAATTGATATGTACTTAATTGATTGTATAATTATTCCATAACACTTAGCGATTAATGACATGAAATTGCTTAAGATACTCACTTTGACTTCTATGTGATTTTAGGCATAATTCGGAAGCAAAGAAGTTAAAATGAGTCAAAAGCATGATATTTGGGTTATTTTTCGAAGATTAATATTCACTCGTCCTCATGGAGTAAGAAGAAGAAAATTAGAGTAAGAAGAAAATAAATTCAGTTCAAAAGAAGACAACCAAGAAGTTGTTTGGAGGAGCTGAACGACAGCATATAAGGAGGAGAAGAAGTGGAACCATAGTAGCTGGAAAAGGAGCAAAACGACAGCAGCAGATGAAGAAAACACTAGTGTATATGTTGGAAGCAAGGAGTAGCAAAACGATAATGTAGCAGGTGGACAAGCAAGGAGCAAAATGGTAGCGTAGGGGGATAGGCAAGCAAGCAAAAAATGATGACGCATAGCCAGCTGCTAGGATGAAAAAAATAAAACTCAGACATTGACCAATTGAAATACAGATGTAGTAAAAAAGGATATAAGGGTTTTAACATTTTTGGTTTTAAGGTAGAATAGAATGTTTTTCTGGAGGGACTTTCGATTAAGGGCTAAAGTAATTTTTAGGAGCTCTTGGTTTTAATGAAGATAAGGGGTAAAGCTCTCAACTGGAAGAGTCCTATGGAGGGGTAGATGTATTGACGCCAGTTCCGAGGTGACATCGAGTCCGACCACCCAGTTAAGCATTCCTTCATTGTTTTTGTTGTTTCTTTCTCTCTTTAGAAATTGATTGTGTTATCCTATTTATATGGATTTGGGTATTGTGAAAAGATGATTTTAATATGTTCATTGCGTCATTTTATTACAAATCCATTGCTAGAATATTCAAGATAATCTGTAATTGTTATGATAAAATTCATTTGTAGCAACTAAGGTTTGTAATCATAGGGATAACATAATCTAGGTTAAATGACGCATCATATGTGGTTGTTGCCTTGAGTAATCGCTTTTCCTAATTCGTAATGCTACTACTCAATTGAATCTAGAGATCGTATCCTAAGTTATTCAGTAGTTTAGAACATCATTAATAACATGCTCAACATTCTCAAACCCAATTCATACATCAAAATGAAGTAAATAAACAAGA
>JANQAP020000103.1:1753374-1784286 GCA_026874005.2 Erythroxylum coriaceum
ATCCAATCAAGGAGTATGACATATGCTAGTCTGTCCGGATTAATGATGTCCAGTCTCATTAATCCTATGACTAGGGAAAATTTAGATACTGACATAATTGCACATGATAGGAATCTCAGGAGTATGATCACATCATAATTTCCTTCATGCTATGTCATATATCATGGACTTCATTAATTTGATTAAGATCACAATCAATTCATAAAGAACATCAAATTAATGAAACATGCCTTTCTTTATTTATTCATAAAGTCTGTACATGACTATGAACAAAAAGCGCTAAAGGGGATTGCCTTTAGGGCACTACTCTAACATATATATCACATAAAACATCATAACAAATGGAAAGTTCCTATACAATCATGAATGTATTGAACTTTCAAATAGACATTGGGTATGAAAGATTAGGTGCAGGGAATTATAACAAAGAATTTTTTCTAGTTTGATAATTAGTACTTAATGGGACCTCTTTACAAGCTGGAAGAACTACAATAATTAAAACCTTCAATTCTAGGTAATGCTAAGGTGCAAGATCAACAGTAACCAATAAAGTTGGCCTTTTCATTAGCTATAATAATCTGAAAGGTTTAGGGATGACAAGTTTTGGTTTATGGGCCTAAAATTAGTTGTTTTTAGTGGGCCGACTCATAGGTCAGGCCTAAGCCTATACAAACTCGATGCCCAATTATTCTAAGCAAAATAACTTCACCTTACTTAAAAGAGATGGGCCTCGGATAAGCTTAGATCTGGACAACCTAGATCCTGATCTAATTCAAAAAAAATTATTCTATATTTTTAATTTTAAAAAAATTATTTTAAAAAAATTGGCCAGCCCATTGCCATCCCTAGAAAGGTTTTAATCTATCACAACTAAGCCTAAATATAAAAATATACATAAAATATTAAAAAGTATCTACAATTTTTTAAATTTAGTGTTTACCTTTTTAAAATTTGTAATTTAATGATTAACTTTTAAAATTATACAAATTAGCCCAAAATTATTTTTACTATGTGGTTAATAAATAAATATGCATATAAAATTTAGTAGATATGTGATCGAACAATCATTCTAAATTAATTTGCACAAATTTGAAAAAAATAGTTAATAAATTAAAAATTTTAAAATTAAATTGAAACATTCTCGAAAGGTTATTGTAAAAATAAGTTTTTAAGGGCCTGTTTGGTTGAATGTTAATTAATGGAATGGAAGGGAACAAAATGGAACGGAATTGAACGATTTATAATGGAATGGAATGTAATATAGTGAAAAGTTGTTTGGGAGGGATGGAAGGGTCCATAATGTAACGTAGTAAAATATTGTTTGGAAGATGGATGGAATGAAATGTAATGTATAATAAATGACTATTATACTCCTGATATTAAAATGGTTGTTACAAGAGGCTTAACGTTATGATTTTAAAACAGAAATCATAACGTTAAGCCTCTTGTAATAATCATTTTAATATTAAAACAGAAATCATGTCTAATTAAAAGTCACACACCACCGTGACAAATAATTTTTTATATATTTTCTATTTTAAAATAATAAAAATTTTAATAAAACTTTTATTATTTTATTGTTAATTATATATGATTTATTATTAATTACATAAAAATATTATTATTAATTATTTAATAAAATTTATTCTATTATATGTGATTTATATTTAAAAATTATTTATTTATAGACAAATAATTAAAGAATAAATTTTTATATTTTTCTATTTTCATTAATAAAAATTTTATTATTTTATTATTAATTATATACAAATTTTATTAATAATATAAAATATTATTATTAAGGTAAGAAAAAATAATATAAAAATTATTAATTATATACAAGGGGTTAGGGTTGGAAGAAATAATTGATATTAAAAAAAATTATTGAGGATATATTAGGTAGTATGTATTTATTAGTTTACGTTCCATCATAAACTCCCAAATCGGAGGTTTCACATTTTCACTGTTTGAGATGAAATTGAACGTAACATGAAACCTCCGCTTCCATCCTATTTTATTATGAAATCCTCAATTAAATAATGGAAGTGTATTACGTTATGTTTCGTTCCATTCCAAACCTTCTAACCAAACAGTCCCTAATATGGTGATCTTATGTTTGGAAAGAAAACTAATCTGATTCGTGAGGCCAGGAAGAGAAAGCCTCACTACTGGAAGGGAAATCGTGAAAGGGAGAGAAAAAGCACAAGAAGGCATATTTGCATTTGTCGCAATGGCGGACAGCGTGAGAGGAGCTGCAAGGAAAGAGGAAGTCATAACATACGCTTACATTCTCCTCTATATCGCTCTCTCTAGTGGGCAGATCTTCTTTAACAAGGTCAACACTTTCTTTCTTTGTTCTTTCCTCCTCCTATTGACTGTTTACTTGATTTATTGCTCTTGCTGGTGCTCTGTCTATTTAAAAAGAACCCAATCTGCCTTGGAGTTGACTCCGAAATTTTCATTCTACTGTTTGGTACATGACATTAAGATTTGAAAGTACCATAGTTTCCACATCTATCAGTGACTGTGACAGTATACTGTGATTTTAAAGGATGAACCATCGGAGATTGAAAACATTTTTCATTTTCTTTTTGTTTTATTTTTATTAAGACCCTTTTCCTCTCTTTTGATTTTGGATTTCAACTTCAGATCACTTGCTTGGAGGAAAATGCCCAAAAAGCTGAATTTTTGTCTCACGGATAACATCCCGGTTTTACAACTGAAATGAACTTTCGATTGCATTTAACATTTTTCTGTGGGTAGTATGTTTAAAGCTTAAGCCTTACTTTGACGCTTAACTGACACGACGCAAATGACGAATCTGAAAAAAGAAAATTTTTTACATCTATGAAGCTAGTGCCATTTGATTGGAGGAGAATGTAAGTTAATCAAGTTTCCTAACATCATAATCTGGCTAGTATACTAAGAAGATTCAGGCAATCTGCAATTATTAACAATTAGATTTTTCACCAGTTCTGGTCGATATCTGTCATTGTTTTTCTGTTTAGTCTTCTTAAGAAAGAGATGGTCCTTATTGAGTTGAACACTTCCAAGGATAAGACGATATTCTCAAAATAGACTTATTCAAAGTTATGACATTTATTCGTGGTTCCTCAATTCCATGCTATATGCTCCTCTTTCTCTTTTTCCTTTTTATTAAGGATAATCTTTTAATGCGATGGTGAAAGAGAATGCAATAACTGAACAAAGCTGTCCAAATTTGAGTTCTAGAATCAGACAGTTAGTCAGATAATGCTTGTTGCTAGTGAGAGCTTGCAAGTTTTTCCTCGCATTATCATAAAGCCAATATTAAGGATATCATATTTTAGTTTAAGTTCTTTAGAACCTCCTGCAATGTAAATATCTTTTTAAAATGAACCTAGACAATGTGGAATCAATTTTTGGATGCCCCAGTTTTTGTTTATTTAGAAAGCGGATCCAATTCTAATTTAGCAGAATAGAAGAAGAATAACAAACTAGCTGAAATTTGTGTGAAATGGAGGGCAAGGAAGAGGAGAATGAGAAAGTGCATAGAAAAAATTAGCCTTTAGAACAAACAGGAGAAGCAAAGTAGTCAGTTGCCAGTTCTTTGAAAAACTAAGCATACAAAAGTTGCATAGCTTATATATAGAGTTTAGACACTCTGAATGAAAAGATAAAATTACTAAGCATGCATCTAAAGTAAGTGACTTACATCCTTTATTTATATGACAGTTTTATCATTGAAATGTTTGTGTTGCTCTGTTTGAATCTTTGTGCAAGCTGTATGAGGGCTCATTGTTACCCACATTTTGATTTGTGTATTCTTACAAATGCATTCAACTTTGCCTCTGATCTTATAAACAGTGTTTTCTATTGGTAATTCCCTAGGTGTGCAAGTTTCAACTGGACAAGATTGTTGCAAGCACTAGTTATCCTACTTGTCGATTGTTCTCTGACTGTATGTACTAACATAATTTTGTTTTTTTTTCCTGCTTAATGGTTAACTTGCAGTGGGTTTTGTCATCCAAAGAATTTAACTTTCCTTATCCTCTTGGATTGACTCTACTTCACATGGTCTTCTCCTCTGTTTTGTGTTTTATGCTCACCAAAGTTTTTAAGGTATTAATTTGTTGTGTCCTTTTTGGGCAATATTGTCATGAATAATTTTCTTGCATAACTCTTACTCTTAGTTATGTATATCTGAAGGTTATGAAGGTTGAGGAAGGAATGACTTTAGAAATGTAAGTGAATATTTTCTATTGAACAATACATGCTTCGGCTTATTCTGATTGATATACAAAAATATGTATAGATATGCAACCTCAGTTATTCCTATTGGCGCAATGTTTGCTATGACTCTTTGGCTAGGGAACACTGCCTACCTTTATATCTCTGTGGCCTTTGCACAAATGCTGAAGGCTATCAGTAAGTATCTACTATTTTTGCTTGTTGATCTTCTTATTTATGCTTGTCAATGTTGTTGGGTCCCTACATATTTATTGTTTTTAATAGCATTATGTTACCAGCCCTTGTTTGTGATCTAGCTATGGGACCCTACAACTTGAAATCAGAAATTAACTCAGAAGGAAAATGGTATTTGTTAGTTTTTCTGCCCTTTTAACCTATTTTGAAAATACAAAAAAACAAGAGCTCATTAGAGAGAACTTTTTGATCTCAAAAATCTGAACTTTGATAGGAGAAAAATGCCTGCTTATTCCCTTGCATAACCTACGTTTTATACAAGCACAATAGACTCCTACTATCTAGGAAACATTCAAATAATTCCAACTAACTTGATAATTCCAAACTAAATCTAACCTGATCTAAATCTGATCTAATATGATCTAAATCTAATCTAATTACAATTATTTAAATGACAACCAACCAATAAGATAATGACAATAGAACCAAAAGATAATGACAGCTAATGGACTGACAGCTAACACCTAATCCTGTTTCTTCTTTTATCCACGTGTAAAACGTTTGTAGACCTGGTCAAAAGGAACTACTTTGACTGAGTTAGGATCATTTAATTGCTGAACTTTTTGTTGATCCACAACATTACTTCCCCCGTTAAGAATGCGCTCGACCTCAAGCACAAATGATGGATAGTGGCTCAGAATAGTAGAAATAGGCTCCCATGATGCATCAGCTGAAGAAAGACCTTCCCAATGTATTAATACTTGTGAAGTTCCTGCAATCGTGCGTGAGTCTAATATGGCTTTAGGAGTGGGCTGTACTTCACCTCGATAAACCACAAGCAACTTGGGGATATTGGTGTTGGGACCATGGAATTTTTTTAAACATGAGACACGAAATATTGGGTGTATTTTGGCTTCTGGAGGAAGGGACAAGCGATAAGCGACAGAACCAACCTTGGCTTCAATGGAAAAAGGGCCATAGAAACGAGGAGATAATTTTTGATTACTTTTAGAGGCCAAGGATAGTTGGCGGTAAGGTTGAAGTTTTAAAAGAACCATATCACCTACCGCAAAGTATACCTCTTGATGTTTAGCATCATAGGCAGATTTTATGACATTTTGAGCTTGTAAAAGACACTCGCGCACTTTTTGCAGCTGCAGATTTCTATTTTGCAATTCCCTACCAATAGCTTCTACTCGTGCCAAACCTGGACAATAAGAAAGCAAACGAGGTGGAGGGCAACCATAGACCACTTCAAAGGGAGTAGTTTTCAAAGAAGATTGGTAACTAGTGTTGTAGCAAGATTCAGCCCAAGATATCCAATCCATCCATTTGCGTGGATAGTCTCTTGTAAAACATCGAAGATACATCTCGATAACAAGTTAGTCGCCTCTGTCTGCCCATCACTTTGAGGATGATATGCTGAGCTGAATGGTAACTTGGAACCACTCAACTTAAATAGCTCTGTCCAGAAGGAACTTGTGAATGTGACATCTCGATCACTAACTATAGTTTCTGGCAGCCCATGTAGTTTAAAGATGTGATCAAAGAAGAGTCTAGCCACTATGACAGCTGAATAAGGGTGGGCTAGAGGTAGGAAGTGTGCATATTTGGAGAAACGATCAACAACAACTAGTAAGACAGCCTTCCCATGTGATGGTGGAAGCCCTTATATAAAGTCCATTGAAATATTTGACCAAATCTGCACTGGAATTGGTAGACGTGGCAATAGGCCAGTAGGCTTTAGGTGTTCTGACTTATTTCGTTGACAAGTTTCACATGTCTTGACCATGTCTTGAATTTGGCGCTTCATTCCTATCCAGTCAAAATCTAATGAAACTCGATAAAGTATCTTTTGATAGCCTTCATGATATTGAGCATGAATTGTTGAAACTATGGCTTGAATAAGGGTAGAAGAAGCTGTCAAATAAACTTTGTTTTTGAAGAATATTAGCCCATCACGGTATGACCAAAGATTGCCCTCCTTACTAGTCTTAATACGTTCCACCAGTTCCTGTAGCTCCTGTGAGTGAGAAACTCTGCTTTAATTGTTTCAAAGAACCCCAACTAAGGCATGGATATTGAAGTTAGGATTCCCACATCCTCATCTCTGCGTGATAGTGCATCAGCCAAAATATTTTCTCGCCCAGCTCGGTATTCCACCGTAAAGTCAAAGCCCATGAGCTTGCTAACCCAATGCTATTGTGGTGAGGTAATAATATGTTGCTCTAGGATGAACTTTAGGCTGTAATGGTCTGTTCTTATTAGGAAATGTCGTCCCCACACATAAGATCTCAAATGGCACATAGCTTTAGCTAAGCCAATCAATTCCTTCTCATAGGTAGGTAGATGGTGGTGTCGTTTAGCTAGAGTACGATTGAAGAAAGCAATTGGTCGACCTTCTTGTTGTAGGACAACTCCTATTCCATAATCAGAGGCTTCACATTCTACTACAGAAGTCTTTTCAAAATCTGGAAGGGCTAAAACCGAGGTTTGAGTGATGGCCAATTTCAATGTTTCAAAGGCAGACACGGAATCCTGAGTCCAGATAAAGGAATTCTTTCTCAGCATAGCTGTCAACGGCCTAGCAATTTCTCCATAATTTTTTACAAACTTCCTGTAGTACCCGGTAAGACCAAGGAAGCCTCATAATGCTCGAATGGTAGTTGGTTGTGGCCATTGTGATATTGCTGTCACTTTTTGGGGGTCTACTTCCCCTCCCTGCGATGAAATCACATGTCCCAAGTAAGAGACTTGAGTTTGTGCAAACAAACGTTTAGATTGTTTTAGGAACAAGCAATGCTGTCTCAACACAGTGAGCACTACCCGGAGATGGTACATATCTTCTGTCCAAGTATGATTATAAATGAGGATATCATCAAAAAATACCAAGACAAACTTATGTAGAAATTGCTTGAATCATTTGCTCTTGAGGTCAAGCGCATTCTTGACGGGGGAAACAATGTTGTGGATCAACAGAAAGTCCAGCAATTAAATGATCCTAACTTAGTGAAAGTAGTTCCTTTTGACCAAGTCTACAAATGTTTTACACATGGAAAAAAGAAGAGACAGGATTAGGTGTTAGCTGTCATTATCTTTTGGTTCTGTTGTCATTATCGTATTGTTTGGTTATCATTTAAATAATTGTGATTAGATTAGATTCAGATCAGATTGAGATTAGGTTAGATTTAGTTGGAATTATTTGAATGTTTCCTAGATAGTAGGAGTCTATTGTGCTTGTATAAAACACAGGTTACGCAAGGGAATAAGCAGGCACTTTTCTCCTATCAAAGTTCCAGTTTTTGAGATCGAAGAGTTCTCTCTAATGAGCTTTTGTTTTTTTGTATTTTCAAAATAGGTCGAAAGGGCAAAAAAACTAACAAATACCATTTTCCTTCTTAGTTAATTAAACAGGTCTGGGAATTCCACTAGGGCTCTTTTGCTCCAACTCCTTATCCACTTCTACTAATGTTGCTGACAAAGAAGTAGTATATGGGTTGGATTCCTTTACACCACATAACTCTACCTTCTACCCTTGCCACCAAAATTGCATCTTCATGGCAGCAAAGTCCCAATAAATAGGACCTAGCATCCTTAGCCAATTTACCCCTAAAACTGCACCAAAACGAGAGAGGGGCAATAAAAATAAATCAAAGAAAAAGGTTTGAGGACCTAGCTGTATCAGAAGTGACCGACATACTCTTGGGCTGTGCAGTCTTTCTCCATTCGCCACTGTAACTCGCAATCCAACCCGGGATTCAATGGGTATTTTTCATTTTATCTACCAAAGATTCATCTACAAAGCTGTGAGTGCTTCATTTGGGATTTCTGCATTCCTGTTATCGCATGAATAGAGATTTTTGGCTCCTATGTTTCTTCTACTCGAATTTTTGGTTAAGGATGCATATCATCATGTACCTCTAACCAAAAGAGTTGTTTACATTGGTGCCTTAATGTATAGGGCTCATCACAGTTGTAACAAAGCCCTTTTGCCCCTGTTTCATCCATCTTTGCCCTGTTTAGCCGCTTTACAAAAGGTGTTCGTGGCGTAGTACTTGGTTCTTCTTTATTTCTAATTCCCCGGCGTTCATACAACCGAGCTAAGCTCATGGCACTGGTTAAATCTTGAGGGTGTTATAGCTCAACTTCTACTGCTATGGCTTCTTTCAATCCACTAATGAAGATTTCAACCTCCTGTTCTTGAGTAAGAGTGCTGGCACGTGTTGCTAGTTGCTCATGACGTCTTTGATATTCTTGTACAGTGCTAGTTTGACGATGCTTGGACAGCTCTCCTAGTTTATTGCTTTTGATTGGTGGACCAAAATGTAGATTGCAGTTGGCTTTAAAATCTTCCCAAGATAGGTGTGGCCGATCCTTTTCTAACTTGAGACACCATAGTTGGGCATCTCCTTCCAAGTGGAAGGATGCTAACCCCACCTTATCTTCCTCTGTTGTTCATTGATGGCAAAAAAAAATGTTCGCAACGATTCAGCCATCCTAATGGATCCATAGTTTCGTCGAAACGAGGGAAATCAAGTTTGGAATACCTAGGGACATAGTTCCCAGTCCCTGCACTCTCGTCCCCTGCAGCTCCTCTTCCACTTCGATGATCAGTACGATCTCAGCTATTGCTACCTTCACCCTCCTCCCCCCGTGCTGCAGGAATTTCACGAGCTAGTTCTTGCAAACGGTCTGCCAACTCTTGTTGTTTGTTCTCTATGGCTGTAAGATCTTGTTCTCGTTGTCTCCTGTCATGATCTCGATCATCCTGATACAGTTTCATAAAAAGCCTCAAACTGCTGGAAGTTTTGAGAGTCCCCCATAACTTTCATCTCTGATACCAAATTGTTACTAGCCCTTGTCTGAGATCTAGTTATGTGACCCTGCAACCTGAAATCAGAAATTAACTCAGAAGGAAAGTGGTATTTGTTAGTTTTTCTGCCCTTTCGACCTATTTTGAAAATACAGAAAAACAAGAGCTCATTAGAGAGAACTCTTCGATCTCAAAAACTGGAACTTTGATAGGAGAAAAGTGTCTGCTTATTCCCTTGCATAACCTACATTTGTCTGCTTATTCCCTTGCATAACCTACATTTTATACAAGCACAATAGACTCCTACTATCTAGGAAACATTCAAATAATTCTAACTAACTTGATAATTCCAAACTAAATCTAACTTGATCTAAATGTGATCTAAATCTAATCTAAACAGAACCAAAAGATAATGACAGCTAATGGATTGACAGCTAAAAACACCTAATCCTATTTCTTCTTTTGTCCATGTGTAAAACGTTTGTAGACTTGGTCAAAAGGAACTACTTTGACTGAGTTAGGCTCATTTAATTGCTGGACTTTCTGTTCGTCCACAACACATTACTTATCTAGTAGAATTCCATATATTTCTGAATTACATTGCATTTTTTTTTTCATGTGACATTGCTGGTTTGAATTGGTTTTCTTCAACGAGATTGCAGTGCCGGTAGCCGTTTTTGTTCTTGGAGTAGCTGCTGGACTTGAGGTGATGAGCGCTAGAATGCTTTTGATTATGTCGCTGATAAGTTTTGGTGTTCTGGTTGCTTCTTATGGGGAAATAAATATCAGCTGGATTGGAGTTGTTTACCAGATGGGTGGAGTTATTGGGGAAGCATTGAGACTTATATTCATGGAGATTCTTGTGAAAAGGAAGGGTCTGAAGTTCAACCCTATATCAGTAATGTATTATGTCAGTCCCTGCAGGCATGTACCATGTTCATCTTTCTTTGCTCAATTACTTTGTTTTTGTCAAAATCCAAAAGGGTTGAAGTATGAGTGTATTGAACTGACTTTATGTTTCCTAGCAGCGCTCTTTGCTTATTTATTCCTTGGATCTTTCTTGAGAAACCAAGAATTGAAGCTCATGGGACATGGAAATTGCAGCCACTTGTGTTGACCCTCAACTCCCTGTGTACTTTTGCACTCAACCTATCGGTTTTCCTTGTAATCTCGCAAACAAGTGCTTTAACCATTCGTGTGGCTGGTGTCGTCAAGGACTGGGTGGTTGTCTTGCTGTCTGCTCTTCTATTTGCAGATACGAAGCTTACAATCATAAACCTGTTTGGCTATGGCATTGGCAAGTACTGAAAGATCAAATGCTTTTACTATATCTACTGTTATTGGAACCTGGTATCTCCTCTAAGGTCTAGATATCTGAAAGAAGTTCTATTCCTTTGGTCTGCTGGTGTGCTAGGAACATTGTGCAGGAAAGAAAATAATTATGACATTACCTACATAAAAAGATTGCAAGAAATGTCTACCTATTTCTGGGATCCTAGTCCTAAATGTTTCTTCATGCTTGTCTTCTGTATTACTCAATTATTAGCCACTTTACTGCAAGCAAATGCACTCATTTCTGATGTATGGATTAATTGTTTTTATTTGTTGCTTAACATTGTACTTCAATTGGAGGTTGGAAATAGTTCGATGGTGCTGTATCATCCTTTATATGTTCTTGTTTTCCTTATATTATACTGTTTAAGTCTCATACAAGGTGTCTTAACTGACTGGTAATCTTGAAGAGAAGATACTTTTACCATTGTGAGAGTTATTTTATTTAAATATGGAGTTTAAGCTCCTTAGAAGTTGAAGAGAGTCTAAACATGTTCATTTTACAGATTCTTATTCCTCTACCATGTTTTATCACAGCTATTGCGGGTGTGGTTGCATATAATAATCACAAATTGAAGAGGGAAGCCTCTCGGGCAAATTCCAATGAATCACAACTTGTTGAATCCATACCATTGAATGCACCATCAACTTCAAATGATTGATTTGCATCAAGAGGAATTTGGCTAGAAGTTTTGAGGTAAGGATTTCTGTAAAAGATATGCATTATTGTTTGCAGTAAGAGATCAATTTAATTGTTAGTTTTGTGTGTTGTTCTTGTTGATGTCAATTGAGTATTTCTGCACTTATGTTTTGAATGATGTTGGCTTTTATCAGTTTTTCAAGGGTTTGTTGGTTTGCTAGAATTTAGTATATTTGTTCAGTGTGCAAGTTTGTCACTCTCAGCAAATTGTATCAGATGCTTCTCCTTTTGCATTAGATTCTGAAGCCCGAACCAGTGTAGTGAGTAGTATGTCTAAAATGTGAATTCCACATGATGATGCTATTGATATTCTTAGAAGACCTTAGGTTGTGGATTTGATTGGAATAGCCTCTGTTTCATTCTGCTTTTCTTTATCGGGCTCAGTGTTAGGATGGGAATGTGGATTCTCAGATGGTTGATGAAGCAATTACTGGAATGTGTCGTGTTATGAAGAAACTATGTTTATTTCTTTTGATTCTGTAGATTAGAAGATGGGAAAATATACTATAATCTTTAAAACTTTTCAAAAATTCAGAAAGCAATTAGAAGGAATGAACTCATGAAAAATGGCTAAGAGGTATGTTAAGGGATCCCTCAGCTGATCAATGTTAATATTTGGAATTTGCAGTCACACTATTGGAACATTGGGAAAACTGTAAATCACCTATAATATCTATTTTCTGATATATTTCCATTTTAAAGATATAGAGGTATGGTACATGTCTTGTTTTATTTGAGTAGATGTATTAGTTATTTCATTAAAGAACTAATAGAAACCTATGTTTTACTAGTTTATTCCTTTTAATTAGTTATGTGGTTTTACTTGTTATATAAATGTTCTTGGAGTAGTTTATAAAGGTCAAAAACTTAGTGAGCCAGGTTGGCATCTCTGGTGTCCACAAGGAGCTGTTCCTTTTAAGGTTTATTATTAAATATTGGAAAGGCATTAATTAATGAGTCCATATTTTTTAGTGTTCTGAGATTATCATCTCCTAATATTGTCTCATAAGGAAGCATGAAAACCATAATTTGAGTGTTTCTTAGACCTGACATTGATTTTGGAAACTGAAAAACATTGATATCCAATGTTCTAAATAGGTAACAGCTTATTGAATGGAGTTCCTCTTTTCCTATTTTTGAAAATATTTCCGAAAAGTTGTGAGGCCTTCCACAACTGAATCAGCCATAGTTTTTGCAGCTGCTATAGATTCCCATTATGCTTCCTGTACAGGTTAATCCAGTTCCAAATAAAGGCCCTTGATTAAATTGTTTTCGATTTGATAGCTTTCAAGCTTTAGCTTCTGCTTTTGCTGCTTGTATTGCTTGTTTTATATTTTTTGCTGCACTACTTTAAACTAGCTTTTTGGCTTCTCTTTGTTGCTTTACTCTACTTTCCAGTTAGTGCTGTTTATCCAAATGGTTTAACTTACATTAGTACCATAAGTTTGTGTTTCTTAATAGAAGGGAAAATGATTTTTCTTTGTACATATGATTTAGAATTACACGATTATATATATAACTTAGTTTAGGAAGAAAAATGGGAAACAATCTCTAAGAATAGGATTTAATCTCGAGGATTCCAAACTGTCCTATGAAAAGAAAAAGTCTTCTAGGATTTGACACTTATCTAGGAAAGCAACAATATTCTCCTAGGTTTCCACACTCTCTCAGGAAAGGAGAATAGTCTCTTAGGATCTCACAATTCTTGGGATATTAAGAAATTGACTTTCTTGAAAGGGTATACAGCTAATATACAACTTGAGACCCCCCCTCAAGTTGAATATATTTCTTCCATTCTTGAAATATATCATGAAAACTTGAACTGTTCAACCCCTTTGTTAGAACATTAACTAATTGGCTTCTCGATGGGACATATGACATGCTTATAAGCCCTTCCTCTAATTTCTCCTTGATGAAATGTCTATCAATCTCAATGCGCTGTCTTATCATGTTAAATAGGATTATGAGTAATACTGATGGCTGATTTGTTGTCATAGTAGAGCTTCATATGACCTTCCTACTTAATTTTTAAGTCATTTAGAATAATTTTCAACCATAACAACTTGCACAAACCGTGAACAATTGCTCTAAACTCTAATTCTACTAGTGATCTAGCCATCTATTTTGTTTCTTGCTTCGTACCTCATTTTGTTTGTTGCTTCTTAAGTCACCAAATTGCCTCTAAGAATAGTAAAATAGCCTATGGTTAATCTTCGGTCCACTAGTCTAGCATAGCCCCCATTAGTACAAGCTTCTAGTCCACATTACTAGTCTTTGATACATCTTTCTATGAACAATTAGTTCTTTTGCTTCTCCAAGCTTATGATTTGGGTCCATTGGGTAGAGATTGGTTTGGACCTACTTCTATTGAAATATGAAAATTCCTTGTGAGCACTATGGCATCTCAATACCAAGGGTGTAGTTCAATTTTCCAAGCTCCTTTATTTCGAATTCCTTGATCAATTGTTGCTTTAATTCCCCTTTTTCTTTTTCATCATTTTCATTTACAATAATGTCATCAACATGCACTAGAAGTGCAATTAGTTCCTTTGCAACTGTGTGCTTGATGAAGAGAGTATGATCACCTTAACTTTGTTTACATCTTGACCCTTACATAACTTTAGCAAATCTACCAAACCATGCTCTAAGAGGTTGTTTCAACCCATATTGGGCCTTTTGAAACCTAAAAACTTTATATTTCATGTTTTATTGAAAGTTTGATATATGTTCATTTTTGCTAGTCAAAGTGAGCTAGCAAGGATAATAAACTCCTCATAGTATTCAGTTTTGCCACTAGGACAAATGTCTTCTAGTAATCAATCCTATAAGTTTGAGGGCACACTTTAGCCACTATGCTTTATATCTCTCTAGTAACCATCAAGTTTATATTTCAGTGTGAAGATCTATTTTTTGTCAACTATGTTTTTCCCATTTGGTTTATCAACAATCTCCATATCCTATTCTTCTCTAATGCATCCATTTCCTCTCTCCTAGCATTCTTTCATTCCCTTCTTGACAATGCTTAGAAACAATATTTGGAATATGACTGGTATTTAAAGACTTGCAATAAAATTTTTATAGGCCAGCGACAAGTCTATGGTGGTCCCTTTGTGCTTTCTCTAGTACCTTTCTTAACGGCAATATAAAGGTCATAAGTGGATGTTTCAACTGTTTTTTTTTTATATGTAAATAGGATGGTTTTTAGACTTGTTTCAAGTCTACAACAGTTGTTCTTTTGGAATACAGATGTGAACGTGTTGAAAATTTTTTAGTAACATGAATTGACATACGAAAGATTTCTGTATTTACTAAGACAGACATAGGAATAGAGATTGAAGATGAGTTTGGGACATAGATAAGGAGGTCAAATGATACAAAAGATTCAAATACTATCTTCCATCATTGATGTCTCCATCTGAGGATAAGACTTGGTAGAATATGGTTTGTTTTTAACAGAAGTGACAATTAGTTGAGGTATAGAACTTCAAGATGAAGGTTTATAGTACTTGTACCCCTTTTGTGTCTAGACAAATTTTGTGGCTCGAGAATCTAACTTCCCATTGTATTTTCTATGAAAATGCACAAGGACAGTGCAACCAAATAGCCTAAGAGTAAGCCCATCTGAAGTTCTAAAGTTGGAATAATAAGTATTAAGAGTTTCTGTCGGACTTTTATTGTTTAACACACGTGAGGGAAGTATCATATTTGTGGCATTTAGAACTGCCTCCTCCCAATAGGATCTAGGAACATTCTATTGAAAGAATATAGCCCAGTTACATTGGGTAAATGTCCATTTTTCCTCTCACTTACCTCATTTTGTTGAGGTGTGTCAATAAATGATAAGTTATGAATAATTTTCTACTTTGGAAAGTAGGGTGACAAAGATTAATCTCTAGCCTCGTTTGACCTAACGCTTTTAATTTTATCCCCGTATTGGTTTTGAATCATGAAATGAAAATTAGGAATATTTAAAATTGGAATTTTGTTTGAGTAAGAAAAGCTATGTACAATCATCAATCAAGGAGACAAACCAACAAGCACCAAAAATATTAGGAGTAGTAGAGGGACCTAGATGTCACTTTGAATCAAATGAGAAGGATGAGGACTTCTTTTAATACTATTAGGAAAGGATATGTGAGTTTGTTTTGTCAATTAATAAATTTCAATGTAAAACTAAGGTATCTAATCCTCCAAACAAATATGGAAACATGACATTTAAAACTCTAAAAGATAGGTGACCAAGGTGTAAATGGTAAAGCCAAATGACATCTTTATTTGAATTACTAAGAACTGACATGGAAAAATTACTCATGATTTTTTAAGAAGATTCAAAGTCCAATCCTCTTACTCGAGCTTGGTTCTAAAGAACAGTATAAGAAGAAAAAAAAGCTTTGCATAACATTTAATGTCATATGTAAGCTTTTGAATAGAAACAAGGCTAACTAATAATTTTGACACATGAAGAACGTGTTTTAGACAGAGAAACGGTGTAATACATACATCTACTTCTGCTACAATAGCTAACGGACCATTGTCTACTACAATCTTCCTATTATTAGGGCATGAGGTATCAGTATAAAATAAATGTGAGGAGTAAGTCATATGGTTTGTGGCACCATAGGCAATCATCCAAGCATTATCATAGTACTTGTTTGAGGTATTCAAGCAAAAAGAAAATAAAGGTTTACCTGAGAGAGCCAAAGAACTACTTCCAAAGAGCTTCTCAAGAGATCCCAATAAATTCCTTAGTCTTTCAATCTCCTCGTTATTAAAACATCTTTTATCTGAACCTTTATATGATATGGTAGTAATTTTGGATGAAGATATATTAGGCATAAGAAAAAAGTAGAAGAATAAAGTCTCAAGAAAAACGTAGCAATGGATCAGGTTGGCATCGATGATGAAGAGTTAATGGGTTGGATCAGGTTGGGTTAGAATTGGGGTGAGGTTTGATTTTGAGTGGGCTTTGACTGGACTTGGGTTTGGACAATATGAGTCAGGCCTGATCAGGTTTTAGGCTGGATTTGGGTCTCACTAGCCTGGCCCAGTCAGACCCGTGGCGATTCCTGGTTCTTACAGAATTTTCAGTTACCCAGTTCTTCGTGTTTTGAAGGAAAAATTTGCATTAATAAGGTGAAGAAAAGTGCAGTTGCAGTTCTATATATGATTTTCTTTGAATACTAGAAACTATATTTCCTACCATTAATCAGTCTGCCAATAACTGAAATCTTTAGTTTTCATTTTGCAGCGATTACTTATGGTGATATATTTTAGTTTAGTGAAGAGACTGCTAGCCATCAGTTGGTCGATTTCAGCAAGCGTGAATTAGATGAATATATTTCGTTGTATTCATAATGCAGAATGTATAGAGCATGGATGAATGCAGAAAGGTTGCTGGATATGATGGAAATCATTCTAAACATATGAAAGGTTCTTTTGTGACCTAGAAAGGAACGACAACTAAGTTCTATACAAGGATGGGCATGGAAAATGTTGATTTCTGGATTATGTTTTAGGAGAATTATTGTCTTCACTTTCATTGAATGCCTTTTACTGGACTTATTTTTGTCAGCAATGTTTTCTGCCCCGTTTTCTTTTTATACTATGTACCAGAAACGGCAAGGTAAGACAATGGACAAATTTAAAAATTTTGCAATCCCAAATTCTTACCCTTCTTTGACTTTAAGATATTTTGTTTATTTAAATATTTTCTTGTAAATTAAGGAATGGTTGGAAGACATTTAGATTAGGATTCTCTTGCCCCTGGCTTTTATGTGAAAGATAACAGATTTAGAGGTTCAATTTCCACCCATCCAGAAGTCTGGTTGTTGGAAGGAAAAGCAAGATTGGCATTCCGGCGCGTGTCTCAGGCTCAGGACTGTCAATTTTAAGGAAAAACTTATTTTGGACATAAATTTATGGCATAGAAGATCTTAGATGATTTAGATGGACCTAAAGGGTTACCTATTGCTTTTTGTTTTTTGTTTCTAATGAAACAATGTTGTAAATTAAGAGTGGATAATAGAATATTGCATTTATTCGGTTACGATTTTGTTAGAAGAGAAATGGGAAGAACATCAAGAGAGAGAAACATATAATCCATTTGATATAGAGAGAGAGAAGAGAAAACATTCATATGGTTATACATGTCCGCATAGCCGTTATAAGTTGGCTTAGATACAGACAAACAACTATTCAGTATACCCTCGTCCAGCATTACAATCTTGAACGCTTATTGAAACACAACACTTCACCTTAGTTACTAATGTCTGGTGTGTCTTTCCATCATTTATCATTCAGCGTCATCTTCTCCACTTATTTCTGCAACAATTCCCCTCTCCTTAAAATTTTTGTCCACCAAATTGATCTCTGGAAATTGCTTTTGAAGTTCAAAAAGATATTCCCACGTCGCATTAATGCTTCCATTGTCTGACCATTGAACTAACAATTGAGTCACTGCACGATTACTTCTCTTTGCTATACGCCTTTCCAATACTACCACAGGGACATGCTCAACAGGGGTGATGAACTCTGGCAATGCAGAAGAAGTTCTATCTTGATCTATGTGCGCTTTCTTCAATTGTGATACATGGAACACGGGACATATCAAGGAAGTTGGTGATAGCTCGAGTTTGTACGCAACCTTCCCAATTCGTTGCATCATTCTGTATGGCCCATAATAAAGTGGAGAAAACTTCTGGTTCCTCCTCCTCTGAAGAGTGTGTTGTCTATACAGTTGTAATTCAATAACACTATTTCTTCGACTTTAAATTCACGCTTCGAACGTCTAGAGTCAGCATACTGCTTCATCCTTCAGCTCTCTGCAAATGAAATCTTATTGCATTGGTCATTGTTTCCCTGTCTTTTAGAACTCAGTCCACTTCTGTCACCTTTGAATCTCTTGTTATGTATGGTGTGTAAATCGGTGGGGGATAGCCATATAACACTTCAAATGGTGTGGAGTCGATGGATGGGTGATACGTTTTGTTGTACCACCACTCAGCCAATGATATCCACTCACTCCACCGTTGAGGGGTTTCACTACAGAAGCATTGTAAATATGTTTCTAAAATTTTGTTCACCGCTTCTGTGAGGCCGTCTGTCTGAGGTTGGGAGGCGGTAGAGTATTTGAACATAACTCCTTGCAATCGGAGTAACTCGTGCCAAAATTTGCTCATGAAGATTGGATCTCTGTCGCTAATTATTGATTCCAGCATTTCGTGTAGTTTAAACACGTTATTGAGAAATAATTCCGCAATCTCACAAGCGGAGTAAGGATGTTTTATTGAAACGAAGTGAGAATATTTGGTGAATTGGTCGATAATCACAAAACAACTGACTTCCCTTTAGATACAAGGAGTACCTCGATGAAGTCGATGCTAACCTCCCTCTAGCTTACCTTTCGGAATTCTAATTGGTTGCAATAACCCAGGATATGCTGAATTGTCGTGCTTGTTACTTTGATAGTTAATACATTTTTGGACAAAATTCTGCACATCTCGTGCCATTCCCTTCCAGAAAAACATATTTTGTAACTTTTTTGTTGTTGCTACTGCACCTGCATGTCCCTCCACAGCCTCATCATGACTGATTCCAATTATCTGCTGTCGCAACACCTTGTTAGCGCCAATCACCAAATGAACCTTCCACCTTAGTAATCCATTTTTCCATTCATACGTACTAGACTTCAAACTTCCCATCTCCAATTTTCTGATAATTTCCTGAATTGCTCGATCCTCTCCCCAACTTTTCTTGATTGCTTCCAATAATTCTCCATGTAATTGTGTTACTAATAGCATCATCATCTCTGCACTCATGATTCTTGAAAGGGTGTTTGCGGCATTATTTTCCTTTCCACTATAGTACTTTACCTCAAAATCATATCCGAGAAGCTTAGGTAACCATGATTGTTGGAAGGGAGTCGACAGACGCTGCTCCTATAGATATTTGAGGCTCCTGTGGTCTATTCTCACAATAAATGGTTTGCAACTCAAGTAGTGATGCCAGTACTTAACAACCTTAATTATCGCCAGAAATTCTTTTTCGTAAGTTGATAATCCGTAATGCCTTCTTGCCAATGATTTATTGAGAAAGGCGATGGGGTGGCCATCTTCTTGTAGTATTGCTCCGATCCCTTGTCCACTCACATCTGCCTCAATCACGAATGTTTTGAAAAATTCGGTAATGCCAACACTAGTGTTGATGTAATTGCCTTCTTCAAGTTCTCAGAAGCGACCTTCTCTTCTTGCTGCCAATCCCAACTAGCCATGCGTTCCTTTTTTAAAAGCTCTGTTAATGGTTTAGCTATTAACCCATATCCTTTAATGAATTTCTAGTAGTACCCCGTAATTCTTAAGAACCCTCGGAGCTCCTTAATTCCTTTGGGTTCCGGCCATTCAATTGTTTTAACCTTTCGATTATCAGTTACTACTCCCATCTCTGAAATTGTATATCCTAGATAATCAATTTGTTGCGCCCCAAACACACACTTCTCCTTAAAAATAACTAATTACTCCTCAACGTCTCCATTACTGTTGCAATGTGTTGTACATGCAGTTGCGACGATGAACTGTAGATCATTATGTCATCAAAAAAGCCCAAAACAAATTGATGCAAATACGGTTTAAATAGCTCATTCATCAATCTTTGAAACGTCGAAGGCCTATTCGTCAAATCAAATGGCATAATCAGAAACTAATACTGACCTTCGTGTGTCTTGAAGGTTGTTTTCGACAAATCTTCCGGTTGCATTTGGATTTGATGGTATCCTGAACGCAAGTCCAACTTGGTGAACCAACTAGCCTCGTGTAATTACGGTCCTTGTGTATATTTGTGCCCCCGAATATCGATACAGACGAATTTTAATGGCTTCTATTCCTTCTTTCAAAATTATCTTATGGTTGTATTTGCGGTTCGAAGGAAGATGGGTCTGTTCTTGGAAAACCTTTGCGTAATTAGACAAAATAGCGTTAATCTTGTTGAACCCACTCCACTGCTCGGTTGTCATTCTCATTTGTTGTAATTGGAATTCAGTGGGCATTGACAACTGCATCATGAACAACTAACCACTTATTGAGTGATGTAATGTTCTCTGAAATTCTTGCTAGAAATGACTCTGGATCTCCCTTCTGGATTTCCGCTTAACGTGACCAAACGTCCCTCTCACTTAAATGTCATCGTTCAATCCTTAAAGTTACATAATACCTCATTCAGTCCACTCAACCATTGCACGCCTAATACGACACCAGCACCAACGCATCCATGGTGAATTGCACTCCCTGCATCGTCCAAGTAAAATCCTTGCAATATTGATGGCATTTCAGCTGCAACCTGCCTCCGACTATGATGAAAATTGGATCTATCTCCTAGAGATCACACCCTTTTTTTCTTATTACAGAAGTGTCCATGAAGTTATGGGTGCTCTCGTTGTCAATCAGTATGTTTATCTTCCTTCTCTGATGCATTCCTACGAACCTCGTTTATTTAAACTCTGTATTCCTTGACAACCCCAACATGGCCTACATTGAAACTATCGGACTATCTTCTTTTTTGGGACTTCCCTCTGATTCCTCCTCTTCTGGTTCGGGTGAAGTTTTTCGACTGTCATCATCTCCGGTAACTACATAAAATTGTAATTGTCTCTTCTTGCATTTGTGACCTATGCGATATTTTTCATCACACCAAAAGCAGAGAACTCTTGCTCTTTTATCATCAAAATCCTTACTACTAAAATGTATATGGGGTTTAAAAGCTCTTACTGATGATGACTATCGTAATGTCGAAGCTGGTGTAGGTAGTATTCCATCCGACTGTAATTTACGAATAATATTTGTCGCCTGTTGGCCCTGTGAATTGAAGTTGAAATTACTGCTATTATTAGCACCTTTCGTTACATTACCATGGTTTAACACAGTGTTCCCAGTGGATCTTAGGATTGCCTCCTATTTCCTAGCTAATGTGTAGGCTTGATGCAGGGAATGAAGCTCACGTAGTTTCATAGTCACACCAATCTCAGGTTTAAGTCCCTTAATAAAAAAACCAAGTATTCTTCAGATAATGTCAATCTATTGGAGTGGTGATCAAATTGTGCGCAATAATCTAGGACTGTTCCTTATTGTTTCAACTCCTTAAAGTCACCCACTGGGTCATTTAAAGATTTCCGCATCGAATCATTATTTGAGGGCCTTTGTGAATTCTTCCCATTCAACTACCTCCGTCTTATTACGGTTTCGAATATATAATCGATACCATTCCTGAGCCCGCTCGTCTATGTGTAAAATCGCCACACTCGCCTTAATCTTTTCAGGGGTCTGATCCGAGAGAAAGAATTGCTCACACTGGTAAAGCCAGAGTTTAACATTCTCACTGTCAAATGATGGAAACTCGATCAGACTCATTCTTGTAGGTGTCACATTTTCATCTCGCTCTTGACTTCCTGGACTACTCTGCGACTTAGGTTCTATCACTCCGATCTCTCCTCCTTATTTCTGGAGATTATGCAGGAGTAGAGCTCTTAACTCAGTCATCTCCTTCTCTACCTTTTCCGTCCTATTTTGAATCTCCAAGAGCATCCGCTCACTCTTATCTTGTGACTCTAAGAACATCCTCTCCATCGAACGTTTCAAGCTTTCTTCAATTCTTTGTAATTCAGTGCTTCTCGTGCTTTCATCCATAGTTGTTGACACATAATCGACTTCTCTGATACCAATTGGTGTAAATTAAGAGTAGATAACAGAATATTGCGTTTATTCGGTTACGATTTTGTTAGAAGAGAAATGGAAAGAACATCAAGAGAGAGAAACATAGAATCCATTCGATAGAGAGAGAGAGAAGAGAAAACATTCATATAATTTTACATGTGAGTATAGCCGTTATAAGTTGGCTTAACTACAGACAAACAACTATTCAATATACTCTCGTCCAACATTACAATCCTGAACGCGTATTGAAACGCAGCGATTTGCCTTAGTTACTAACGTTTGGTGAGTCTTTCTGTCATTTATCATTCAGCATCATCTTCTTCACTTGTTTTGGCAACAAACAATTAGGGTTAGTAATGAGATGGTGTAGATCCAACCTTACTCAATTTTTTCTTTTATTTTAGGATAGACTTAATTGAAGTCCTAATTGAGTCTAAATCATTTGGTCTGAGTTCATGTTCAATTTCGCGCACAACCAAATCTCGGTTGACCTAAAACTTAATTGTATTGATATTATTCAAGTTATGTCAGGATTGAAAAGTTCCATCTAAAATGTCCATTGAAGAAATCTACCTTGAATGATGAATTTATCACTCTATTAAGCATTTTAAAACGTTACAATTTAGCATTACAAGATAATTAAATTAAATGTTGTAAAAAACATTTGGGAAAGCATAAAACTTAGGCTACATGCTCCTTCGAATAAGTTCTTTAGAATACCAAACCCAACGAGTATCCAAGTACATGAGTTATTCATTCCCAAAGTGAATATACCCAGAAAAAGCATTGCTAGGCGTTAATAATAGACAATGCAAAGATTATAGGGAAACTTGATGGAAAACTGATACACAGTGGAATAAATACAAATTTTTTTGTTTGATTTCCCGAAAGCTATGTTAATCAAAATTTTTAAAAATAATTAACACATAAATCAAAATAAAATATGAATCATAATTCATATCTTATTTTGAAGCTTGATTATTTTTCTTATTATTTCCTTCAAATTATTTCTAAAATTTGCTCATCTTAACTATTGTATTTGCATAAATATTCAACTTTTAATAGTATATATAAAACATGTTGAGAGAACTAACAACTATTACAAAAATAGTTGGCAAAGAGTGTTAGCTCATTTATAGCTTAAGCCTATTTATAATAAGTTTTGTATATTTTAGTAATTTAATTGAAATTTAATTCTAATTTTAATTAAAATTTAATTAGAATTATAATTTATACTAATTGGATACCAATTATGTCCAAATAAGATTTAATATATTAAATATCTCATATTTAATTTTAAAGTTTTTCAAGCTTTACAATCTAAGTCCAACTTGATTAGAAGTATCTTTTCTATCTTCAATCCGTTCTTTGTGTATGACTTATTAAGTTTCTAAATATGTTAGTAATGGATATAAATTATAAACTTAAACTATATTTATGATTTGATAAATTAAATTTCTTTAATTTATTTTTAATTATCTAATTAACAATTTATATCTATAGATCAAGATTGATGTCTAACAATGTATTATGACCACCCAAATATTTAAGAATGTCAAGGTGATTTTGACTAATCTTTCTGTGTATGATCTTTCTATATAATTCAATCATTTCATCAATTAATGTTACAACTAGACGGAGAGTATAAAATTAATGTCTACTCTCTTTGAGTCCAATTATATTATCTCTCCACTATTCGTAATTAATTCAATTCATGACATTCAAAATTATTTTCAAAGTAACATTTCACCTTGACAAATGATTTCCTAAATCAATACTAATCGAAAACGAATTTTCCCCCTAATCACTTTAGAGTGATAAATCATATGTTGATCATTCAACTACTTTTATATAATTCATGTTATATTTGATGGTTATCGACTGAGCTATTCTTGACTAAAACAAATCATAAATAGTGTCAAAATAACAATCCTAATATGAAATAACTCTGGAGATCTCAAGTCAAAGAATTACTTGTATAGTTATCACAATAAGAATTTTCATAAACTTACAAATAATTCCAAATGGAATTATCATATGGAGTTAGTTCAGCGAACTTATTCTCTAACAAGACTTCACACATTTGTTTAAGTATCTTTGTAATTTAGTCTATAAGATCAACTACTTCTTTTATAAGAAAGAAATATAATGTGTTCTGGCCCTTTTATGCTCTATTAACTCAGTCTGAATAGAACTATGACTAGGAATAATAAAAAATTGCAATATGAATCTTATAATTATAATCTCATTATAAATTCATTTGCAATGTATATTTATCCTATAGATTTTATCATATATATCTAAATATATATAAGATAAAGAATGTCTTTAAATTATTTTATCACTAAATTACAACTAACAGAGTGGTTGTTGGGCATAAATCAATAAAACTATGAAGCCTTGCATTTTTAATCATAACAATGCATGTACCTCAAAGCCAATAAATTATAAAATTAATAAAATAAAACTATAAAAAGGAGACAATGAAAACTCACCAGTAAGTTTTTGTCTATAAATATAAAGCATTAAGAACAAGAGTCATTCAAAAGAATGAAGATTCAGGAATGAACATATGTCAAACAAAAGGTTATTTGCTCAAACTCTTAACTTTTACCAAACAAAGCATCAAAACATTTAAAACAAATAACATTTTTTTTTAACTTCCAACAAGAAACAACTTTATGTTGTACCCAAAAATAAATAAGGAAATCAAGCTAATGTTTAAAATAATAATATAAAAGAAAGAAACTCATGACAATCAGTAGCATCTTGCAAAACCAAGTAAAAAGATTTGAAGTCAAACATGGAAACCTGGAAAAGAAAGGGCAAATGACACAAAAGTTTAGATTCGATTACTTTTATATGTCTCACGGTACAGGAACACTGAAAATTAGGGGAAAATATGCGACAAGAAAACTAGGCAATGATAAGTATCGACAGGTGGCATGCAGAGAGAGATGCACAAAGAAAGCAAGCGAGTGACAAGGGAGATTAGAACTGCAGACAGTTGGAAAAGCTAGGTAAATATATAGCAGAAGATATAAGAGCGGAAAGGAAATTTGCTATATTTTATTCATCAATGTACAAAACGTTATTGTTTTGTTAATGATAAGTTGGGTAAGGTTATGAAGTCCGAACTCAAATTTTTGGTTCAGAATTTGATTTTTTTAAAAAAAGTTTATACCTAGCCTAAAACTCAATCAATTGGGTCAAGATTGTTAACTTTAGATTAGGTTGGTTTCAATTCTTAAAAATGATGGAAGTTGAGAAATTAAATTTGTATTTAACCAATTTACATATATTTAGAACAAAATAATTAAATTTATCCATCAGTTACTCAAAAGTTAAATTTTGATGGTACCAAATATGTGTTTAGAATGTCTATACAACTTAATAAGATTTCAAAATAAATAAGAATTATTAAAATAATTTAGAAAATAATGGTAATTAACCTTAGAAAATGAAATCATCACTTATCAAACACTAAAATATTTTTGCACCACTTTTTCTTGACTATAAGTAATTAGTTATTGGCCTTTATTATTTTGAGATTCAATAAAATATATTAAGATGCAATTCACAAGGAATAATCTTTTAGAACCTCAACAATATGTTTCTAAAAATAGAGAAACGAAATCTAAAGATTTGAATGGAAATTTTTTTATGTTTTTAGAATTTGAATGAAGAATGAAATGAGAAAAAAATAGTGTTTAAAAAATCGAATTGATATATTAAATCATGATGGCAAAAAACAAGATTTTACTAGCTTAGTTAAACTAAAATTGATATAATAGTTGAAATAGAAATTATAATAATTTTAAAATGTTATATAAACATTTATCAATTAATCATACATGATGCAATAACATATATACATATTAAAGAAAATTTAGTGCAATAGTCCAGAGAAAAATCTCGTTTTAAAAGAGAGATTTCAAGTGAATATAAATTAAATCAATAAATAGGTTTTAAGATATTGATTGATATACGGTGGAGTCCCCATATGTTACTTCATGCAAATTGTTATCCTCTCAAAATATGTATTTACAATTATCTCGTTTAAAATTTTAATATATTGAAATTTGATCTTTATTATTTTCATAAAGTGTTAAATTGAAAGTGTCATATTATTTTAAAATAAGTTTAAAAATGGTTGAGAATTAATAGGGAAACCTAATTATAGTATAGGTACACTTGATGTTAAAGAAGTTTGAAAAATTGTTAACATGATTGGATTAGGTCATACAAATTTTTAGGTAGGTCGATTAAATGTTGTGAATAGTGAAGCTTTTAAAAAATTTTCAAAGTTTTGAATCACCCTACTAATCACCTATTATTTTCTATTTGATTGGCTATTAGGTCAACTAAATGAAATTATAGGTTGATCGAATAACTAGCTTTTCGAATATTATAATGACTAGTCTTGTATTTAATATATCTAAGTTGTTTCTAATGGAGAGGAATAAAGTAGATGAGTATAAATATACTTCCCTTTTTATTTTTTTAATCATTGGAGAAGTTAATGAGTCTTTTATGATCTATTAAGTGGTCTTTAAAAGTATCAAAAGCTTTGAATTTATATTTGAATCCTAGATTGATTGTTTGAGAAAAAGTTGGTGTTACATCAAATGAGATTCTCACCTATGGTTTTGATGTTAAGGAAATGTCATTATTAATGTTTTATTTTTGTTAATATTAGTAAATGTATTGGAAAAATTTTAAGCAAAAGGTTAAAGATGAAGTCCAATATATGGAAAAAGTCATGGAAGGATCAAAATGAGTGGAGCACTAAATACAATGGAGGAGAACTCCAAGGCAATATAAGTTAAGTGAAATAACAATAAGGAAGAATGAAGCCATTTCAAGTGTTCCTAAATCAACATAAATTTCACAAAAGCCTTATCTTGTTCATCTTAACGTTTTAGGACCTTCAATTTATACAAACATTGCATATTGTTAGCATAATATATAAAAAGTCTTCAAAATTAAGAGGAAATTATTTTAACTTCTTTCAAAAAACTCTTGATATCAAAACAATAGCTGGGAAAATTTTAAACTAATTTTGAATCAAGTTTTTATCAAAGAAAATAAATATGTGAGTATATACTATTTGGCACTATACGTAGGTTTGACTATTGATTGACCAAAAACTATAAATTAGTTTCACAATTTATTGATAACTAATCGTAATTTTGAAACGTTACTAAAGGGGACTTTATGTCTGGTTACTACAAGAGTTAAGACATTTAGTGACAACTTTTTTGTGAATAATTATCATTTTGTCACATATATGAGGCTTTTTGGGACAAAACAATTGATTCTCACTATTGCTTGAATTACCTGTGATAGTTTATTTTTTTGTCACTAATACAATAGTAATTGTGATAATTTAGTATCATTTTGGACCTTACGAGACAAAAAAGAGAGTTGGAAACATGGCATATCGATAGACATTACCTCAGGATATTTCACAAGTCCATTTAGTACTCCACATTTCTCTGCTTCGCTAGTATATTTATAAACCTTCTTATATATTCCAATCATAAAGTGTGGAGGTGAATGAGAGTCTGACCTATAAAGAGGAGCCAGTAGGTATTTGGATTCTTAGGGGTGTTAGTCATGGTCAAAGCAGATCCCTATGATTAAGGTCATGAGAAGGAACGGTAATGCTGAGGAGATTAATTGAAGACAGATCGAGAGATGCGAGAGTTATATCCATACTTCTTTTCTCAATTATTGTAAAATTTGAGAATGAATATTTTTTAAGGTGGGGAGATTGTAGTATCATGACAACGCGTGTTGAGTGTAATGCAAAATTTACTTAACTCTGCACATTAAAAACTTGTAGAAATGGTGAGTCGGGATCGTATCCATTAGGGATAGCAATTTTGCTCCAGCCCGGCCCGGCCTGGTTTTTGGCCCTAGTTGGCCGGGCCATGGGAGGGCCACAGGCCGACCATGATCTGCCCGGGTCGGGTCACGGGTCTACCATGGTCTACCCATGCGGGCTGCGGGCATCGTTTTGTCCAAAACGATACCGTTTTGTATTTTTAATTAAAAAAATATATATGGGCTGGGCTGGCCTAGCTGGGCCACGGGCCGACCATGGACCGATCTGCCCGTCGGTGGGCTGGGCTGCGGGTCGGCCCACAGCCCGCCATAACTGTGGTCGGGCCCATTGCCATGCCTAGTATCCATAAGGAATACTCAGTTAATTCTCATAATGAAAATAACTGATGCAAAGGAAATAAAAACAGGGGTTTTGGTTTTTACACAATTAAAAAGAAAAATAAAGTAAAATTAGACTAGCAAAACTAAATTATAGCAAACAATCGAAAATAATAAAAGTGTCAAATATGTGTAAAGTCCGGTTCAGGGATCAATCTTAGCCTAGACACTGTTAAGTTAAAAAGACTTCACTTCTTCTATTGATTTTGATGAAAGTCAAATAATAATAATAAAAGAAGTGTGTGAACTGTTTTGATGAGTTTGTTAAGTACACAGATAAATGTAAGTAGCACAAATCATCAAATCAAGATGATATTCAAGAGCTGACTAAGACAAAGTGTAAGATGGACTAGACGAAGTTACATGTCTAAGACGAAGCGAAGTCGTAAGACGAAGGGAAAACATAAGACGAAGCATACAAATCAAATCAAGACGATATAATTGAAGAATAATCTGCAACGTCAGTTAGTTAGTTAGTTAGTTAGAATTGGTTAAAGGACTCAACTAATAACTGATTTCTGAAGATTCTACAAGCAGTTTTCTCAAAAAGACCGTTGGAGAATTAGACTATAAATATCATTCGTAGTTATAAACAAAACATACAACTTTCAACTTTCAACTCTCAACTCTCTACTCACACGAAATAATTTTGTGATCAAGTGACTATACTGTAAAAATATCCCAAGTGAAAAGAAGGAAGAAGAGAGATCAAGAACACCTGTAACGTGAGTTTAGAAAATTCAAACAATATCTTTTCTAGTGAAAGGAAAGGCTAGAGCTTGAAGAAGCTAAGATAGCAGATAAAGAATACTTTGTGAAAGAGACCTGAAGAGCTCTGGAATTGAGAAATAATACTTGTATAGTTGCAAGAGAGAGTGAAATCTAATATAAACTCTGAGGACTAGACGTAGCCCAAAGATTAAGGGTGAACCAGTATAAATTGCGGTGTCATATTCTCTAACCTTTATCTCTTTAATTTCTTGTTGTTAGAAAAATAGATACTATTTTCGCTGTTGCATTACTCAAACAAAATAAGTGCGTTGTTTTGTAATCGTCTGAATCTTTCAAGAAAATCAAGAAGTTTTTTAAAGATTACTATCTTAGATGATTTAACACAATTCAACCCCCCTTTTTGTATATTTTACATATTATACTTGATTTCTATAATAACAAGTATTTTACTTTAGTTGGTATCAGAGCGAAGTTTCCAAGAAGCACTGTTATAAAGTGAGGACAAAGATCCATGGCTGAATCACATATTTTTATAGCTGAAGGTGCCTCAGTCACAAGACCTCCTGCATTCAATGGTGAAGACAATCATTATTAGAAGGACAGAATGAGGCTCTTTATAGAATCTACACACATTGATCTTTGGGATATCATTGAAAGTGGTCCATATATTCTAACAGACTACGAAGGGAAAACCATCTCTCGTGATCAATGGTCAGATGATCAGAAAGCTCGAGTTCAATTAAATTTAAAGGCCAAGTTCTTTTTAAGTTGTGCTCTAAGCAGAAGTGAATAAATATGATAAGGTTCATGGATGCGAATCTGCAAAGGAAATGCGGGACACATTAGCCATTGCACATGAAGGCACAAACCAGGTGAAAGAATCAAGATTGGTATTCTTGTTCATCAGTATGAGCTGTTCAAGATGAAAGATGATGAGTCTATTGATCAAATGTTTGGACGATTCCAAATAATCATTAATGGACTTAAAGCTCTGGGGAGATAGTCAAGATCATGTCAGAAAGATCCTCAGAAGTCTTCCAAAAAGATGGAGACCCAAAGTAACAGCAGTACGAGAGGCCAAGGATTTAAGCAAGCTAAAGCTAGATGAATTACTTGGTTTACTGAAAATCCATGAAGTAGAGCTTGATGCAGAAGATAAACCTAGAAGGGACAAATCTATTGCATTAAAGGCTGATCAGAAGAATCAGAAAATGCAAAAAAATAAAAGTACATCTTCAAAAGCATTAAAGATTGAAGAAATCAAGAATGATGATGCCAATGAATCTGATCAAGATTTAAGTGAAGATAAAGATGAACTATCTTTCATTTCAAGAAAAAAATAGAAGGATGTGGAAAAACAAAACAAAGAAAAATAAAGACTTCTCTTTAAAATAGATTAGTAAAGACGATTCAAAAAATGAGAAAAACTCTATTGTCTGCTATGAGTGTAATAAACCAAGACATTACAAGTCTGAATACCCCTTGCTCAAAAGAAAAAAAAGAAGAGTCAAGAAAACAAAAAAGGCATGATGGCAACATGGGAAGATCTGGATTCGTCTAAATCTGAATCTAACTCAGAATCATCATAACAAGCAAACATATGCTTGGTAGCTGAAGGTGAAAGCAATGATGAGGTAATCTCTGACTTTAATGATCTTCAGCATGCCTATTTAGAATTGTTAGAAGATTCACATGCTATTCTAAAATAGTATAGATTGTTGAAAATTCTAAGAACACAAAAATCTTAGAAGAAAAAAATGTCTGCCTTAAGAAACAAGTAGAAGATATGAAAAAAAAAGTAACTATAGATGGATATGAGGAGATTAATCAGTTAAAATAAAGGATTAATATTCTTTTAGCAGATTTATCAAAATTTACAAAGAGTACAAAAAGGATTAATGATATGATTGGAAGTTGTAGACATCTAGATGATAAAAGTGGTTTAGGCTTTTCTGGTAGAAATACAATTCATAATAGAAATGTTCTTCGTAATAGGAATTTTG
>JANQAP020000103.1:1952095-1966524 GCA_026874005.2 Erythroxylum coriaceum
TATTTTATTATTTATAATTTTAAATTTATATGACTAATAATATATTTTTATGAAATATTTTATTTACTAAATTTATTGTATTTATATTTTCTTATTTTAATTTAATATTTTCTTATTTATAAATTTAAATTTATATGACTAATAATATATTTTTTAATTATTAATACAACAATTAATATTTTATTAAATCAATGGGCATTTTAGTCATTTTATCTCTTTTCAGCAACCGCAACCGCACTTGCCAACACCTATTTTCACGTTTCAGCAGTTATCAAAACAACAATGCCAAACACATAAGTATTTATTGAGAATAAGTACGTATCATTTCAGCAGGTTGATTTCAACAAGTTATCAACCGCCACCGCTCCTCCAAACCAAGCCTTAGCAAAGAACCTATTTTCTTTTAGATGTTTCCTTAAATGAAGATTACAATTCCCAACCTTGACATCGAAGCTATGTGCCGTGCAAGGATGATAAATCGGTTAAGGGAGAAATTTTTTTAAAAAGATGTTGAGATTGGTAATGATGATGAAAAGATGGAAGATGATATTGATAGGTGATAGTTGTGATATGCATCATGTTTTATGGTTTAATTTATTATGTATTAAGTGTTAATTTGAGTGTTTAGTATGTATTTAGGATAGAATTGTGTTAGTTTACGTGTTTAAGTGTTTTTTATGGGTTAGTATAACTCTTTGAGCTTAAATGTTATGTTTTTGAGGTACCTTGATGTGTTTGTTAGTGTTTTAGGGCCAATAATGAAGAAAGGAGAAGTTTCGAAGACTTTCAGGCCAAAACCACAGCCCACAATTGTGGCACAATAGGCCACGATCATGATAGAGACATGCAAGCCAGCCCACGATCGTGGCCTCAGAGACACGATCGTGACAGAAAGACTCCGCCACAGGCCAGAGAGGTATGATGCTAGTCACGATCATGGTATGCAGGGAAAGACTCTACCACAGGCCAGAGAGGTGGCATGCAGGGCCACGATCGTGGCCTACGTCGGACAGACGCACAAATAAGAGGAAAAGTCATGTTTTGAGGGATTTTTTGGACTATTTCGACCCTAGAAAAACCTTAGGGCTACCAAGGTATTTAAAGAACATAAAGAACAGAAGATGGAGCTTTTACATTAGCCACATCTCGAAAACCCTATAGAGCCTTATCGAGATATTGAGGAAGGAAACGAAGGAAGAGAGACGTGGAGACGAAGTCTACGCGAAGTACTTCCCGAAATAGAAGGTTTCCTACCATTGCTGTCTCCGTTATTCCATTCCAAATCTATTTCTAGTTTTATTTTATTCTTTATGATTGTTTAGAATTTGAGATAGCCATAGATGATAGATTCGTTGAATGTTGAGTACTTGTCTAAATTCACCTTCGGGAATTTTGTCTTTGACATTAATGAAATTTGATTTATTACATTTTTATTGAATTATTTGTGATTCAATTTCTGCACTTCATAATTCAGTAACAAACTGAGAGGGTGAACCAAGTGAAAATCATTAAATTATGCTAACGAGATTTAGGCACTTTAATAAATCAAGAATTGAATCAAACCGGTAAAATTGTGTAATGAGAGATCTTATATAAGTTTCGGTAGTTTATTGGATAACTTAAGATCTAATTTAGGTTTTGGGATAAATTGTGAATCCGGAGATTGCAACTTCTCATAATCTGATTAGGGTTAATGATTATAACTCAAGAGAGAGTAATCAACCTTAGGACTGTCTAGAACTGATAATTCGATAAATTCACAATTAATTAGGTTTTAATTAAATTCGGATAAAAATTCTCTTTCTCTCAATCGGTAGTTTTTAGGTTATTTTGTGATCGGGTGAGCAATTGCTATTGTGTTTATATTTTCATATTTGGTTATTGGAATTAATTGCGTGATTGAATTATTTTTCTTGTTTAGTTTTGTTTATTTGAATTATTAAGAATTGAGTTCAACCTTAGACTTTAGGATTAGATTAACCTCCTCATGGGATCAACACCTTAGGTACTACATGAACGACCCGTGCGCTTGCGGTAATATTGAGGTTAAAAATAGTAGAACTTTGTCATATAGGAACCTGCGATCAAGTTTTTAGCACTGTTGCTGGGGAGGCAATAGTTTAGTTCTATAGTTTAAGGCATTAGATTATTTTTTAATTTTTGCTTTCGTTCTTTCATTTTATTTCTGAAATTGTGATCTTGTATGAACACAAGAGTCACGAGAGGTTCGAGTCATGCAACTGAAATGTTCGACTTAGATATCAATTGACTAGAACGAAACCTTAGGAAAGCTCGACGAGAAGAAGAAGAAGAGATCATGAAAATGTCAATGGCTGAGGAGTTTTAACATTATATGGACTATGGAGCAAACCAAAGACGGCAACAGTAGACCCTGATAGACTTTATGAGGCTAGGGTTCAACGCGGCAAATTAAGGAGTAGCTAGACTGCCTGTTTAAGCAGCCTCATTCGAGATTAAACTAGCCCTTCTCAATATGCTCCAGTAGAATGTGCAATTTTATGGATTGGCAAGCAAGGACCCAAATGCACACATCGTGAACGAGGACCCAAATCTGTGATACTTTCTGGTATCATCAGGTGTCAGAAGATAAGGTCCGAATCAGACTGTTTTTCTTTACCCTTAGAGATAGAGCGAAGGCGTGGTACCATTCCCTCAGCCCAGCCAACATCACGATGTGGGACCAGTTAGTGCATGCCTTCTTAGATAAGTATTTCCCTCTGACCAAGACCACAAAGATCATGAAGAAAATCACTAATTTCTAGCAAGGTGATAGGGAATCAATTTACAAAGCATGGGAGAGATACAAGAATTTGCAAAGGAAGTTCCTATACTATAACCTACCCAAGGAATTCCTAGTGCAAACTTTCTACAATGGAGTAAAACCACCGAAAAGAGGCACGATTGATGCAGTTTCAAAAGGATCACTCATGAGGAAGATAGTTAAGGAAGCGAAAGAGTTGATAAAGGAGATTGCAAACAACAGTTGCTTATAAACGAATGAGCAGGGTAAGCAACCTACTACCTTTAGAGAACAAAATGGAGTTGTGGTGGTTGATCAGATGATAGAAATGCAAGTGAAGATCGACAACTTGACGCGACATCTCCATAGCATAAAGACTTCATCCTCAGCCTAGGTAAAGGTCGTACAACTAAAGTGTGAGCTCTGTGGACAATTAGTCTATGACATCGTAGACTGTTAATTGATAAAGCCAATCAGGAGCAAGTAAATTATATAGGGGTACAATATGGATGAGGAGGGCGTAACAATCCCTACTCCAACACCTACAACCCTAAGTGGAAGAATCACCCTAACTTCTCCTAGTTAAACAACACTGGAGGACAATTTAGGCCTCAAAGACAATCTAGCTTCCAACAAGATAAAGCAAGCTCGATGGAATCGAAGTTGAACAAGATTTTAGATAAAATTAGAGGCATGGAGGATGCACATAGGAAGCTTGAAAGCAAATTCAAGCAAGTAACGAAGATTCATACCTCATCTATACATAATATGAAAGTCCAAGTAGGACAACTAGCAGAGGCAATGTCTACTCAGAATACTAGAATTCTTCCAAGCAATACCGAGTCTAATATGAAAGAACAGATTATGGCTATCAGTCAAACCCAGGACAAGGAACTTGAAAAAGTGAATGAAGAAAGAGATAAAGGAGAAGGTTAAGTAATTGAGGAATTTCTTCCCAGTGAGCCCGTAATTAAACCAATTAAGGCAACTCAACCTGGAATCCCATGCCTTATCTTTGCTCAGCGTAAGACAATTGAAAGTAGGGCAGCAAGGAATTTGAAGGAGATTGAAGCAAACGGGGTCGAGGAAGTGACAGAACAAGTACAAATGAAGCTAGCATTAAAGGAATCTGTTAAGAAGAAAGTTAAGGAGCAAATATCGGAAGAACACCCCAACATCGCACAAAAGAAGGAGGATCCAGGGGATTTTTTCATCCCCTGCAGTAGCAATGGAGCCATCATGGAGGGGGCATTCGTGAATTTGGGAGCGAGTATCAACATGATGCCCTACACTTTTAGTCAGAAGTTGGGGTTAAGTGAGTTAGTACCTATAAAGATGTTGGTAAAGACGGTCGACAAAACAGTGCATCAACCGAAGGGGATTATCAAGGATGTGCATGTAAGAGTTTATAAATTTACCTTTCCCTTAGAGAAGATGTGGAGACTCTTATGGCTCTTGGACGTCCATTTCTGGCCAATTCTCGCTCACTCATTGACATTGACGGGGGTGAGCTAACTATAAGGGTAGGCAAAGAGAAAATAACCTTCCAAGTATCAAGGAAAGATTATAGTTCTTTGTTACCTCCAACGAACAGAAAAGAACTTAAACCACGAGGAGAATGGAAAGATATCGAGGATCTTGGGAAAACATTCAGGAAGAAGCACTCGTGTAAAAGAAGGCAAGGCAAGGAGAATAATAAGGAAGGTGGAAACCTTAGCATGGTAGCTCAGGTACAAATTGTGAGATTAATGACTACACTACCATTGTGACCTTCATTCGAACCACCTTGAGCTTAAAAGAGTGTCGAGCTACCGATGTTAAAAGAAGCACTACATGGGAGGCAACCGATGGAAAATTATTACCTTTGATTGTTTTTATTAGAACAGTTGAATTTCGTAGTTAGGATTATTTTATTTTCGAATAAACCAAGAAGGAATAAGATTTCAAAATAAAGTGGTTGATTGATCAAGCAAGAAAAAGAGAGGTGAAGAGGCCACAAAAGAATTAAGAAGTTAATTCGAAAAGAATGTGAAAAAGCAAAAGAAGAAAAATAAGTTGGTGGAAAACTACAGGCCACGATCGTGGCTTGCAACTGGGTAGGGAAGGGAGGACGTGTTTTTAAAAGAAATTTTTTACCATTTTACCCTCCAACCACTTATATATCCACTTCTAACTTCACTTTTTCATTCACTTTCACTTTCACTTTATCTCTCTAGAATTGAAACCTACAAAAGCTCTCACATCTCTCTACAAATTTTCAAACCTCTAAATTTCTTCAAAATTCTACCTAATTCCCAAGAATTATATCGCGCATTAAACAATCAGTCAGACGGGAGCAATCAGGATGAAATCAAGTTACGAGACGTGGGAGAAGAAACAGAGCAGCAGACTTCAGACCGCCCTTCCCGATCTACACACATGAGGAAGGTACTCGTTTCTAATCTCTAAATGCTAGACAAATAGTAGTTCCCAAATATTTTGATTTTAAAACACTCAATAGGTTATAATTGTGCGAGAGGGTAGAAAACTTAACTGAAAGAATCCAATAGGCCTAATTTATATGTTTCCGATTTCCTGCCTACCAAGAGCTCACGGTGAAAATTTTCACTTCACTATCTCATGACCCTTGGAACCCCAAGGAATTGTGGTTTAGGTTGAGAGGAAAAGCTTATGAATTGAACATAGAAATCATGTGAGATATGTGTAGATTCTCCGAATCCTCCATCATTTATCAACATGATGATTTTTCTCCTTCTCAATATTGGAATGAACTCACTGGAATAGAGAAATTTCATGCTAAGAATGTTCACAAAAACATAATAAGATCCCATGAACACTTGTTGCTGCACAAATTCATGTGTCAGTTGTTTCTGATAAATCAGAAACCAACAAGTGTTACACAAAGGAACTCTTTATGTTGTGAAGCATGGATCACAGCATTCCAATGTACACATCCACACATGTGTTAAATGCTATTGTTGCAATTCCGCGTAAGAGGAGCAACAATTTAGGAATGGGGTACCTAGTGTTTACCATTGCTGAACATTATGGTGTGGACCATAGTGGGCTAACTATTCACCTCCCTGACTTCCTAAATCATCACCATTTATGGCGGACTGAAATCCTTAAACCCTACATCATGGAACTTAGGGATATATCCAAAAGACACATGTCAAGATTAGAGCTAGTTAGGCGAGCTCGAGTTCAATACCGCTACAGCAGGTAGAAGAGGAATCAACTAGTGAAGAGTTCAAGGAAGAGGAAGAACAAGGCTCGAAGGAAGTTCTGGATGCAATCTTCGAAACCAACAAGAAACTTATAGAGCACACCAAAATGATTAAGGAGATGGCCCGAACAAAAAGACACCAGATTCGGGTTATTCGTCGATTCCATCGGTATTTTGAGTCTCAGGGCATTCAATTACCACCTCCGACACCATCCTGCCTCCATCTTCATGAGATTTTGTCTAACTCATTTTTCATTTTCAAATTAGCCTTCATTTTATTTTTATTTATTTTCTGTTTACCTTAATTTTATAATTCTTCTTGTCTTTTATGTGTTTGTTTGTTCCCTTCTCACATTGAGGACAATGTGTTGTTCAAGCATGGGGAGGGTCATGTGTTTTACTTTTTATGTGATTTTGCATATGGTATAATAGTAGGTTGCATTTTGTGAATTGTTTGAATGTGTCAATGACTTAAATGGACTGAAATTGAATTAATTTTAAACATAGTCTATTAGGTTGTGAATAATTATTAACTCGTAAAATTAGTGAATTGGGATCTTTGGATAAATATACAGCTTAATTAGGATTTAGTGTAAATTTAGCACCCTCTAAATTGCCACATTCATTCATAATTTGAGACCTTTCAACTTAAGTAACTTTACTAGAATTTTTCATGGAAACGAGTAGCTAAAACAACAAGGTAGGCAATAATAATTTTAAAAAAATGTTTGTTAAATTAATAACTATTTTGCTGACCTTCAAGTTATGAATAGAGCTAGTAACCAGTTGAAAACGTGATATAGTTGAGTAACCGAATCAGCACGTATCACAAATATGTGCCTTCATGTCAACAAGCTATGATGACGTTTCAACCAAGCTATTTAATAAACAGGACTTAGTCAAGTAACCAGATCGACATTCATTACCAATGTTTGCCTCCACGTAAAAAGACTAAGTCTATGTTAATAAATTAAATTTAAAAAATGTGTTTTATAATAAAAAACTACCAGACTTATAATAAGCTTGACTTTTCATAAAAATATATTTAGGAACAGTTACAGAGCATGAATGACCAAAGAATTATTAATGTGTGTGTGCAATTGAAAAGGGTAAATAAATTAGCATTTGAATCTTGATTAATTTGTATATTTAGTTCAAAGCCCCTAGACACAGATTTTGCATGTTAATGATTTGATATAACTCAAATGATTGTGTTTAAGATTAAATTTATTTCATAAAGTTGAAGCCATTGCCTTATTACTGCATTTTATGTTGTGTGTTTGTTATGTGTTTGTTGTTTTGTTTGCTTGAGGACAAGCAAACATTTAAGTGTCCAGATGTTGATAGTTATGATCTGCATCATGTTAATTTATTATGTATTAAGTGTTAATTTGAGTGTTTAGTATGTGTTTAGGATATAATTGTGTTAGTTTATGTGTTTAAGTGTTTTTTATGGGTTAGTATAAGTCTTTAAGCTTAAATGTTATGTTTTTTAGGTACTTTGAAGTGTTTGTTAGTGTTTCAGGGCCAACAATGAAGAATGGAGAAGTCTCAGAGACTTTCGGGCTAAAACCACGGCCTACGCATGCAAGCTAGCCCACGGTCTTGCATTTGGGCCATGATTGTGATAGAGAGGTATGATGTTAGCCACGATCATGGCATGCAGGGCCACGATCGTGGCCTGTGTCGATAGATCTGCAAACAAGAGGAAAAGTCATATTTTGAGGGATTTTTTCGACCGTTTCGACCTCGAAAAAACCCTAGGGCTGCCAAGATATTTAAAGAACGTAAAGAACAGAAGATGGAGCTTTTGCATCAGCCACATCCCGAAAACCCTAGAGAGCTTTATCGAGAGATTGAGGAAGGAAACGAAGGAAGAGAGACGTGGAGACAAAGCTTACGCGAAGTACTTTCTGGAACAGGAGGTTTCCCGCCATTGCTGCCTCCGTTATTCCATTCCAAATCTATTTTTGGTTTTTTTCCGTTCTTTATGATTGTATAGAATTTGAGATAGCCATAGATGATAGATTCGTTAAATGTTGAGTACTTGTCTAAACTCACCTTTGGGAATTTTGTCTTTGATATTATTGAAATTTGATTTATTATGTTTTTATTGAATTATTTGTGATTCAATTTCTGCAATTCATAATTTGGTAATAAACTGAGATGGTGAACCGAGTGAAAATCATTAAATTGCGCTAACGGGAGTTAGGTAGTTTAATAGATCAAGAATTGAATCAAACCACTAAAATTTTTTAACGGAGATCTTACATAAGTTTCGGTAGTTTATTAGATAACTTAAGATCTAATTTAGGTTTTGGGATAAATTGTGAATCGGAGATTGCAACTTCTCATAATCTGATTAGGGTTAATAATTATAACTCGAGGGAGAGTAATCAACCCTAGGACCATCTAGAACCAGTAATTCGATAAATTCACAATCAATTAGGTTTTTATTAAATTCGGATAAAAATCTCCTTTCTCTCAATTGGTAGTTTTTAGGTTGTTTAGTGACTGGGTGAGCAATTGCTATAGTGTTTATATTTTCGAATTTGATTATTGGAATTAATTGCATGATTGAATTATTTTTCTTGTTTAGTTCTGTTTATTTGAATTGTTGAGAATTAAGTTCAGCCTTAGACTTTAGGATTAGATTAACCTCCTCGTGGGATCGACACCATAGGTACTACGCAAATAACCTGTGTGCTTGCGGTAATATCTAGGTTAAAAATATTAAAACTTTGTCATATAGGAACCTACGATCAATAGGACCATTAGCCAACAAATATAGAACCATAAGGAAAAGGTATTTGGAAACATGAATGTTTATCAACCACCTATTTAAACAGTTTTGGAAGACATTCATAGGAGCTAGAGGGAGATCCTATAAACACTTAAAGTGATGTAAGAATTGCATGAGGATCAAGGTATCCAATTGGACTTGATGGAATAGACTATAAGAGGTGTTTGCTCCTATAGTAGATATGAGCAATCACCAACACCTTTCTTATCTCGATACAAATAGCATCATGACAATGAGGGATTGATCCTCTAGAGTATAGGCATTGAGAATGAAAATTGTAGAAATTAATTATCCTTGTTTGTTAGTAATTATTTCTTTCAATTATAACTTTGTTACAATTTGTTATTTATCAGTAGATGACTTAGTTATTTTTATTAGTTATTAAAGCCGACCTCTAAAATTAATTTTTCTTTTGGTTTACCTTTCACTAGTTATAAGTAAATGCTAAAATTTACATAAGAGGGTTAGTTATATAAAACTCTATTCGCTTTCTTTGAGTTTTACTTTACCAAGACCTCCAATTTAGCAATGATGGTTCTACTTAAAAATTTATTCAATAACGTTGTTTATTATATTCTCTTATATTAGGTAATATTACGTATTGGTCTCATAAATGTAGATAAGAACATCAGTCAATTATAATACATTGCTTCATAGTTGATTTTGCATAGATTGGTATGGATTTCAAATTGGAATAATAGTGTAATATTTTCATTTTCATTACTAAAACAAAAAATCATTTTGGTTAATCAAATGTCTGTGTGATCATATGAATTATACACTAAGAATGACAACACCAATCACTTCTAAATTAGTACGATAAAAACTTGACTATAAGGATTGTAAGAAACAAATTGAAGGATATTATGAATGTTAATTAATTGATCTTGATACATTTAAATCTCAACAGTTAAACCTATTAGAACCTCAAGTCTAAAATTAAAGATAAATATAAGCAAAAACATATATAATACAAAATGCCGCAATACAACACATCTAACTGAAGTTATAATTGATCATCTTTCAATACAGGCACAAATGTGGAATTATGAATATCATTTATCTATCATGAATGATGGTATTCTTCCTACATAAAGTCTAAGCATTATCTAGGTATGTCTGGTATTGGATAAATAGAGCATCAATATAGTTTACATTAAGTCTAGGTATAGTTTGATATTAGAGAAGGTACTACCATTCTAAAGTGTATATGGTACTTATTTAAAATTACTAATGGTGTTTTTTGTACGTAAGTTGGTATTATAAGTATTGAGTCCTAGTATGGTTTCTATTATGGCATGGAATTATATGTACTTAGCCTTCGTATTCCCATTTATAAGTGAAGATGTTACTTATGTAATTTTTTTGTTGAATTATTAGTAAATACAACTAATATTGCTTACCTATTACATAATTACAAATGTAGTAATCATCAAATAATAGTCATTGACACTGTTTCACTATTCCAAGGGAAACTGACAAACCCTATAGGGATTTGATTACATTAGTACTACATATGAATCACTGAAGTCCTTATCACTTATCAGCTCCATCATTTTCTTTAATAATACTTTTTTAAGGAAAATTGCGTTCCGAAAAAAAAGACAAAGCTTCAAAGGAGTTTAAACAAGAGATCTTACAAAGTTGGCCATAAATCCATGCTAGTAGAATTGTCCATTTAAAACAGTTTAGAGGTTAAATAAATATATAAAATTAGGAAGATGGGAACCATTCCAAATGCCTCTTGAAGTAAGCACAATCGTCCTCTATGTTAACAATCCATTTGACAATTTAAGTCCTAACATTTATAAATTTTAACTAATTTTGGAAAAAATTTATTTACTTTTTATGAATATATAAATTAAATTAAATTTTATATGGCTGTATTTAGTTAAATAAATGTACCATAATTTGTTATAAGGTTGAACTTTACATTTTTTGAGTTGAATTTCATTAATTACATAAATGTAAAAGATATGTTGATACAAAATGACAGACACTACCTAATACACTTAATCTGGTAGACCAAAAATAAATCCCATTCCCATACGACCGATATCATTTTTATCACTCTAGAGTTGAACTTATAGAAAGAGAATTTATCCCTAAATCAAAACTTTTGAAAGAACATATGCATATGGTTTTTCTCTTAGTTATGCCTAATCCTCCACCGATTGAGATATCTGATCACAGTGAACACATCCATCGAAGTAAATTGAGACTTTAACGTACAGAGACTACACGAGGGAGCCTCTTTTACGCTATAGGGGTCTAGACAAACAAATAAGATAAACCCTAAATTGTAATCAATCTTTTGGTATTCCAAAATTAATATAATAATTCTTTGGATCATCAGGTGATTGTTCACCTTGCTCTTCATCTATGGAAAATCTTTAAGCCCAGGAGCAAAATGCGATAAGTTCTAATTACCAAAATCTAATACTTCCGTCTATTATCCCTCACTGTAAACTTTTATTAGCCAATTATAATTAATTTGCTCTCTCACCCTTATGGTAGTTGCCACAATGGGCTACTTTGGACTCAAACTTTTACCACAAGTTGTGCCCATCTTCGTACTACAATCCTGCTTCGATTCACTTAAGCAAGATTCAGCCTTCTCACGTGAATGTCGCAGAACAAATTTGTTAGCCCTCGAACACCTCACGTGCACACAAGTGTTTAAAGTGTTTCTCTCGCACACAAAATAACACAAGTGTATAACAGAGTAAAGAAAGCAACAAGAGATATATATATAGCTGAGGCTACTCTTTCATTAACTCTCTACAAAATGTTAACAAAAGACACAAGTACCTCCTTCTTGAAGCACTTACAAGGAACTCCCTACTCAAAGCCCATATAATGAGAACTCCCCCCCTCCAAAAGCTCTCAACTCTCAAAACTCTCTCCTCTGAGTGATTTCTTTCATAAATATATATAACTCTCAACTCTAATAAGTTATTTATAGGCTCCTCTTGCTTAGAAAGCAAGTTCAAGATCTTTAAGGATCTCCACAATCCTAGTTAATCCTATCAATTAAAGATTACACTGCATCATACCGACTAATGGGAAGACATCCCCTTTCCCTTAGGACTCTTCTAATTGGCTGCATTACATCAAAATCTAATCCAATAAAGATTACATGCCAACTTGGAAGATTGCATCTATATCCTTAAAGATCTCCGTTATCTTCAAATGATTCTCCCACGTGATCTTTATCTGTTAGATTTGATGAATCTCCAATGTGATCTTCAAGTTGATCTCGCCACGTCATCATGTGCTATATCACCCGCAATTGCCACATCACTGCTAATGTGTTTTTCAAGTCACCAAGGCCTATTCGCACATAGGTCCATCAATGCACGTCCATGGACAAGTCCATCTCCCATGATCAAGCTCACTTATGGTGCAGTCTCGTCGCTTCATGACTAAGTGCAAGTCACAAAACCTCGCATATTTTACATACCTTCGACTTGCCTCGCTGAAGTCACGTGCCTTCATGCACCCTCAGGTCTTGCATGACTTAGCCAACTCCACACGAACTAGCATCCAAATCTCACGTCTCGTTGAAGATTTCTGCCAATGCGAGTCTATGCGTGTGCCCATCTATCGAATCTCGACTACTCTCAAAATCTTTGTCTATACTTCCCGTATCCCTCGCCTACTTTGCAAGTTCCTTGGGTTTTGTTCGTCAACTCATAAGACTTCACCTTGTTCCCTCGTCAATACGCCTTCCTTGTGCTAACTTGTGTGCCAAGCATTAGCTAAGGCTCACCAACACTTGCACGATCCCGCAATCTGGACTCAAGGTTCTAACAAACCACCCCCACTAAAAGAATTCGACGCCCTCGTCGAAATAATCTATGGGCACTCCTCCACGAGCAATTCCCTCAAATACTCCTTCACCAACTGTCGAAGACTAGAGCAAGCCTTATCTTCCATTGGCACCTTTTCCACGTACCAACTCCTCTTTTCGTCGATTTTATTCTTGCATAGGTCCTCCTCTATGAGGCTCAAAACATTAAAATAAGCGATGATGTTGATGGCTCCTTCCCCCGAGTCTTCTTCATCGCTCCCTCCTTTATCCTTCACGACTATAGAGTTCATCTGCTCCTCACCCTTCTTCTTCTTTGGGCATTCTCGAGCATAATGCGACCCCTCACAGATGAAACATGCAACCTTCCCCTTCGATTGCTTCTTCTTATGTTGAGAAGATTCTCCCACCTTCTCTTTGCTTTTCTTCTTGCCATCCCAGGTCCCACCATTTTTCTTGCCCTCTCCACTGGGTAGAATTGATAGTGGAAATTGGAGATCCACTAAGCCATCTGTCGCTGCTATTGCGCTAGGGAGGTCCTTCACATTCTACCTTCGAAGCTCCATTTGTGCCCAACCTTGCAAGCCGCTAATGAAATTGAACAACTTGTCTTCCTCTGATATGTTCCGCACGTCCAACATCACTGATATGAACATCCTCATGTACTCCCTCACCGAGTCATCTTACTTCAACCCCTTCAAAGCTTCCCTCGTAAGCCATGAAGTGTTGTTGGGTAGGAACTGGCCCGTTAGCTCCTTCTTCAACTTGTCCCAAGTATCAATGGGAGGTCTGTCCGTCCTAATGTCATTAAAGATCCTCGTTCTCCACCACAGCTTGGCATCACCCACCATATACATTGCTATGATTGATACCTTCTCCGAGTCCGCCACCTTTGCCGCTACAAAATATTGCTCCATATCCCATAGAAACTTTTCGAGCTTCTTGGCACTTCGTTTGTCATCGAAAACTTATGGCTCTACCTTCACCACAGTGCTTTCCACTTGGACACTTGTCTTGTGCTTTGCCATCGCACGCTTGAGCACCAACAAATCATAACTCATCTCCTCACGAGCCTTCACCTATTCCTCGAGTGCTCTTATAGTTGCTTGAAGCTTCCTCTCCAAGGCTATAATACGTTCCAACAAAGGAACTACTCCCTCGTTCGTCGAGGCTAGAGACTCAAGAATCACCTCTATTCTAGTAACCCTTTCCGTAAGATTACTTCCACTAGCCATCGCTCTAGATTGGCTCTGATACCAGCTATCACAAAGGTCTACTTTGGACTCAAACTTTTACCACAAGTCGTGCCCACCTTCGTGCGGTAATCCTGCTTTGACCAGCTTAAGCAAGATTTAGCCTTCTCACATGAATGTCGCCAAACAATTCCTTTAACCCTCGAACACCTCACATACTCACAAGTGTTTAAAGTGTTTCTCTCGTACACAAAATAACATAAGTGTATAACAGAGTAAAGAAAGCAACAAAAGATATATATATATAACCAAAGCTACTCTTTCATTAACACCCCACAAAATATTAACAGAAGACACAAGTACCTCCTTCTCGAAGCACTTACAAGGAACTCCCTACTCGAAGACATTACGAGGAACTCCCTACTCGAAGCCCTTACAATGAGAACTCCCCCCCCCCAAAGCTCTCAACTCTCAAAACCCTCTCCTCTAAATGACTTCTCTCAATAAGTAAATCTGTATAGCTCTTAACTCTAATAAGCTATTTATAGGCTCCTCTTGCTTAGAAAGCAAGTTCAAGATCTTTAAGGATCTCCACAATCCTAGTTGATCCTATCAACTAAAGATTACACTGCATC
>JANQAP020000104.1:25281-42750 GCA_026874005.2 Erythroxylum coriaceum
ATCTCTCTTCTAACTATTCAATTAACGTGATGATTGCTAGTCTATAGGTCGTCAACTCTCGTTGTACAATCCTACACGAATTTCATCTCACTCACTCTCTCGATTTGTTGCGAGATGACAATTAAAAACAACAATCAACAAAGACAATTGCATTGAATTCAATAAAATAAGAGTTCAACATAATAGTTCCAAAAGCAATCCCTAAAATAAAATCAGCCTAATATAGTCTCCATAACATCATCAACATTCAAATAATTCATTTTTACAAAGAATATAAGAGATTAAAATGACAAAAAATTGAATAGGACTCTTTCTCTTCTTTGCCAAAATCTAGAATTTTGGTGTTGGTGTGTTATTTTGCCTAATCTTGATGATGATCCTTGTCTTCAATCCTTCCTTAATGCTCCAAACGTATGTTCTTCACTCAAGGATGGTGTTTCTACATGTGGATGTCGTCTCGTCTTAAGATGGAGGCTTAATTCTCTTTTTATAGTCCAAAAATCCTCAGTTTAATGAAGCCTTGCAGATTGCCTCAATTGTAATTTCGACATCTGTAGGAATTAGCATGATTCCCACAAGCGTGGGAATTTGTCACAGATGCATCTCTCATTTTCTTCTGTAATTCCCACGTGATGTGGGAATTTGCATGATTCCCACAAGCATGGGAATTTGTCACAGATGCATTCCTCATTTCTTCTCCTCCTTAATCTTTAGTTCACCCTCCAAGTTGGTCTTTCCTTCTTCCTACATAAAAATAGTCAATTCTTGCCCTCAATTAACATCAAACACACAAGAACAATAATGAAAATCAAACTTGACGAAAAAATACAAAATGAATCTTAAACTAGAACAATAATCAACAATTATGCTAGAAAACACATGCCAATTACCTATAAAAACATATCCTAATGCACACCTATCTAATATTAGCCATTTTTAAGTTTTCCCTTATTAATACATTATGACCTTATCTTTTCTAGTAAGGTTGCACATCTAATGGAGCATCCTCATCTCCATCACTATTAGCTTATGACTACGCACCTGTTTGATGGACCAACACTCTACCCCATAGAGCACAACTGACTTAATCACTAAATAATAGAACTTACCTTTAGGCTTGAATAATATCTTCTTGTTACATAAAAATCTTGATGCACTTCTTTGTTTAAGCTACCTTGATCTGATCCAGTGAACTATTTCTTCATCAATCTCTCCATTACTTTGGTTTATAGATCCTAGATGCTTAAAACACTTCTTTTATGGTATAACTTTTGAACCAATCTTTACCTCTATATTAGTAGCCACCCTATTTTGGAGTTTTTTTTTAGCAACCACATTGCTCTAAAAGTTAATCAAGTTTAAGAGAAGAGTACCAGTCAAAAGAATTCTAAAGAAATGGTTATTGAAAGGCAATCCAACTAAAAGTTTTAAATAATTTTCAATTTTATTTAAACTTTTGGCATTTGGATTCAATAATTTGGATATATGATTTATAATTATTTGGAGTTTGTTTTTTATTAATAGATTTCTATTTCATTATGGTTGTTCCATTTTTTTAATTTTTTTAATGTTTAAATTTTTAGGATCCAAACGAAGATACATATGAGCCTAAAGAGAAGATTACAAGATCAATACGTTAAAAAGCAATTAAAGGATAGGCCAATGAGAAGATTAAAAATTAAGTTTGTATTAAATTTAATTGTTAAACATGGATTAAGACACGCTTGTGTCCTAGACTATATCTGTATGTTTGGTAGGATAGACTGATCCATGGTCTAGGACATGATTATATCCCATAATGTGTCTTCACTTAAGCTTTCTAGATGACCCCATAGTCTAGAACATGCTCGTATATTAAACATGAAGACTAAGTGGGATCGTGAGATCCATAACCTAGGACATGCCTATATCCCAAACTATTCCTTAACAAAATTCTTTTTAGTAAGATCTATTTCTTAGGGATATGACCATACCCTAGACTTTCTTAGGTAATTGAACTCTAGATAGATCCATGATCAATGTCATAGTCATGTCATAGACTATGTCCTAAAATTTTTAATAGGTCTTAGGGTCATATTAGACATTATTCTTTAATCACTTTATCAAATTTCCCTTAGTTTATCTTAATCCTTCAGATAACCACTACTCAAATCAAGTTCTCTAGCACAATCCACTAGATTTTCATCGCTCTTACTTTATTTTAACAATGTCTTGTCCATCACACAACTATAAAATCCTTGTTTTTACAATCTAAGGCTCCAAACTCAAAATGTTTTTGGATTTTCAATTATTAAGTGATTGTCACCTCTAATATTCTTCCAACTCTAACAACACATCAATAGAATAACTTCTAAAGTTGCTATAAGAAAAAGGAAGATTAGAGTAACAAAAGAAGGGGTAAGAAAGTATCCACCATAAAATACCACTGATAGTGAATAGTCATTATTGGTATTCCCTTATCCCAATTACAAAAGGATTTATTAAGTGCTAAAATCTAGACCTTTGAATTAAAATTTCATATCAACTAGGTCAATTTAGAGACCAAAGAATTGTTTAGAAAGGTTTGAAGTAACAAAGATATTGCAAGGTAAGTTCTTTGAAATAGAAGAGTATGCTTATAATGAGTTTCCTTTAGAAATTCTAAACACGTTAGACTTGATTAGACATGCTAGGCAAGATAAGAAGGATGTAATCCAGTTTAGGTTAGGGAGAATTTAAAGAACTGTCTTTTAATGAGTTTGGAGTTTGATATGAGTTCTATACGCTCGAGTAAGTAGATGCGGAGAAATTTAGAAGCTTTACAACTTATTTTCCTATCGAGATCTAAAGCAAACTCATAGGGAGTTTGGAATTCCATATTAAATGGAAGATCTAACTATGATCAATTAATGACTAAGAGCTCCCAAAACTTCCCCCTTACACTAAGATACTTTTATAAGGTGATAGCTCTTTCAACTTTTAGGAGGCAAGGGAATATATGAGTAGTCAGGCAAAGGAATTTGTTTGATTTGCAGTGTACAATTAGGAGGAGAACTTTATCATATAGTTTTTTATTTTATCGTATATTTATAGCAAATGGGAAATAAAAGGCATAGTGCAATATATGAGAACTTGTATCTTACAAGATTGGCAAAAAAGTTAGAATTTTTTTCTTTTCTCCTAAACTTATGCTTTCGACGTAGGATGAACTTTATTGATATTGATATGATGTGTTGAGATTGGTTAGAAATGTCTTCAAAGCCCGTGTATTGGTGGAGAGATCCTATAGTGGGAGACGATGCCTTTAGGGCTAAAAAGATGGAGAGATTAGAGTTTTAACTAGTAGTTGAAGCACCTTAAGTAGAGGATATGATAGTAGTGCGTGAAAATGTCTAGCCCAAACCATAATAGTTTTTGTAAGAGAAAATAGACATGATTGCTTTTGACAATAAGAATAAGTATAACTCCATACTATAAAAGATGCAAAGTAGATAAAGAAACCAAGATAACGATTGCAATTGATAGAGCAATTTCTATTTGACTACCTTCATCATGTAGGACATTCCAAATAGCCTCCACAATCCTCAATGAAGCTAGAGAAGTATAGCGATCATGATGATGAGCTTGCTTAAAATTAAGATTTTTTCTTACTTTTCTTTAAGACTTACATTTTAATATTTTATTTTCCTTTATACTTTAGAACCATATGTTTTTTTTATATATTAGTTATGCCATTTACTTTTGATTAAAGATTTCTTTAGTTGAGTTACTCTCAATTCATTTTTTTATTTTGTTTGTTTATTGTTAGTGTGTTTGCAAGGTATGAATAGTTCTAGATATTGATCATATTTACCTTAGATAGCAGATGACAAACAAGGCTAGAGAACTTTCTTCTTCCCTTTCTATTTTTCTCCCTCTTTTTATATTTTTATTTTCCTAAATTTTTGATTTCTTTATTCTTGTTTGGTATATTGAGGATAATTTACAACTTAAATATATAAAGGACATCAATTTTTTTAGTGCATTTAAAAGAGTGTTCTTGAAAGAGATATGGGTTATCCAATTGAAGAATAAATGATTGTAGCACGAGATAGTGTAGTTTCAGTGTCTAGGAGATCTTATTAGTCAAAATCAATATATTTATTCTAGATTAATTGAATTATGCAATCAGAAGTAATACTAGGGGAAGTGCTTGCCTAGATTTAAATATTCGTATTAATTCTATTTAGACAATTTTCCTTGTTATTGATCTTTAGGCCACTAATTTAGTTTTTTTTAATTTAACATTTCGTTAATCAAAGTTCATCAAATAATGCTTCCTTGAGGGATCAACTTCTACTTACTAATGTATTACTACCATAAAATTGGTCACTTTCCTTAGCTGTGAGTAATATATTATCATAGATTTGTAAATAGATAAAACTACACATCAAGTTTCTAGCGTTGTTGTTAGGGAAACATCTAGTTTTAGAAGATCCATCAACTATTTTTCTAGTATTGTATGTTTATTTTATTTTTGGTTAATTTTATTTATAAATTTCTTATTTTTGTTTCTTGTTGTACTATTTTTCTTGGTTCATGAGTTAGCAAAATTTTTACAGGGTATTGTTGTTGTTGTCAGCACTTCATCGTTTAAGAAAACTTCCTTCATTTGTTCCCTAGGATTGGGAATTTATTGCTAGGCAATAATCCTTGTGGGCTCTCAGTTATTGCGTTTGTTAATTGATATATTTTAATTTCTAGATTCTTCACTGATGCTTCATAATTTTGAAATTATTGCTTGTATAAACCTTCTCATCACCTGTTTAACACTCAGTTGCTTTCTTTTTTACCCATGTTAATGAAATTTTGGTAGGGTTATCTTCGAGTTTGTTGATTACTCTAAAAGAAATTTAGATGATTTCTTTACCCATATTATATGTTTTAATGTAGTGATTATTTTCCACTTATCCCACTATATGATTTCTAGCTTGTTGTTTTATGCTTTGATTTCCTCTCCCATATAATTCATATCTTATTAGATGAGTTGTTCTTGATGGAGAACTCAAATTATCAAGTTTTCTCGCTATTACCTCCATCTAAGCTTTTAGAAAGATTATTGAATCTATATTATAAATCTTTGTTATTTTCTTCCTACTCTTTTTGCCTAACTACAACTGATTTCCATCTCTTCTGTCAATTGTAGGGCTTCCTCAACAATTTTATTATTCAAAGTTCTACCTGTTGCAGCATTTATCATCTACCTTATTTGATCAACTAAACCATTATAGAAAATTTGGCCTTACATCTATGCAGAAAGGCCACGATATAGATATTTCCTTAGTAGATCATTAGATCACTATCATGCTTTATACAAACTTGGATCATTGAATTACTACTAGGAAGAGACGTCATTCCTTAACTTGGTTGCCTGAGATGGTTGCAAGTATTTAACAATAAATTTTTCGCTATATTCTCCCAGGTAGTAATTGATGTGATCGGTAATTTTTTGAACAATTGCTTTATCGAATTCCTTAATTTAAATTGGACTAACCTCAACTTGATGGAATCTTTAATAGCCTCACTTAAATGGGTCATAAATCCCTAAGCAATCAAAATAAAAAATTTCTAAATAAAATTAACAAAAAATAAAATAAATATACAATACTAGAAAAATAGTTGATGGATCTTCTAAAAACTAGATGTTTCCCCAACAATAATGCTAGAAACTTGACTTGTAGTTTTATCTATTTACAAACCTATCATTCATATATTACTCACAACTAAGGCAAGTGATCAATTTTATGGTAATAATACAATAGTAAATTGAAGTCGATCCCTCAAGGAAGCATTATTTAATGGACTTTGATTAATGAAATGTTAAATTAAAAAAATCTAAATTGGTAGCCTAAAGAATTAATAACAAGGAAAATTGTCTAAAGAGAATTAAAATAAATATTTAATTCTAGATAAGCACTTCCCCTAGTATTACTTTTGATTTCATATTTCAATTAGCCTAGAATAAATAAATTGATTTGGAGTAATAGGATCTACCAGAAACTGAAACAACACTATCTCGTGTTACAATCATTTATTCCAGTGTTATAATCATTTATTCTCTAGTTGGTTAACCCATATCTCTTTCAAGAATACTTCTTTAAATGCACTAAGATTTGTAAAATCCAGTGAAAAGTTTCGCTAACACCAAAAACAATGACTTAATTCCCTCTCAAGCACCCTTTTCAATCGCTATTACTTAAATCATAGTGTGCTCATAAGAAGGCTCTTGAAGTGTCCATAAGTGAACTATAATTAGATCTAGTCATTATCATAACTAAATCTTGTATTAAGATTAATCAAAGCAATTCACATAAATATATATCATTTCGTAAATTAAAATGAAACAATTCAAATAAAAAAAACTAGAAATTTTCCTATTTAATATAGAAAAGTGTTTAGTTATAAATCATAGTTCAAACAATAAAAGCAATAGAAAAAATAAAGAAATTATAGCATAATAAATGTAAATGAGAATTTTAATTTTGATGACAGCTTGATCCATTAAGATGATGTTTTGATCTTGATTCTTGATCCAATAAGTTGATGTTTTGATTTTGATTATTCGATAAAAATAACCTTCAAATTAGTCTCGCAAGAGTTTTGGGGTCTCTGAACGATTTTGTCTCTTCCTACACTTGATCAATATAGGACAAAATCTAGCACATGGTTATATGCCTAAATATTTTCTTGTAAGAATTTTAATTTTTCCCTATATTTTTACTTGAAATAGCCTTTAATTCTTGAATAATCTGATCCCAAGGTCAATTTATCATAGTTACCCAAAAAGAGCTTATAAACTAAGTAAAACAAGAAATCTTGATATGAAAATCAAGTAAAATACTTAAGAAAACATGGTACATATTTTATGCACAACAAGAATTTGTAAATTGTCTTTGAAACATACATTATTGATTGAACAGGGATCCAGAAATAGACTTATATGACCTTTTTGGAGTCAAATTTCAAAGAATATAATACATTCTAAGAGAAGTTAATTAGACAGAGATATTGATTAACCTAGTTAGGAATAGGAGGTTGTACATTGCGAGGTGGTTGATCATTATCCTAGAATACCTCGCTGATCTAAACAATTAGAATAAAATCTAGTCTAGGTACTTCTTAATATTGATATCCTCTTTTTTATTATTTGTGTAGTGTTCTTGTGGAAACTTAGAGTAGCAGATATTTATTTTATTATTAATTCAATTAATATTCTATCTTTATTATTAATTAAAATTAATTAGAGGATTAGGTCCAATATATGTCAAATTCAGTTTATACAAAGTGTTATATACTCTAGATTGAGTATTGGAATAATAAAGTATAAAAATAAAACTTAAGTTCTAGTTTAGAGCTTTTAAGTTATGAGATTCTAATTTTATGTTTCAAAGGGAGTAATGTCTCTCGAAGCAATAGTTTATTGTTTAAGTTTCTTCTCCACATCTCTAAGAAATCCATCAAAGAGGTCTTTAAAAAGTTCATCTTTAGCTTGATATAGGTCCATTGCAATGCCACCCACCAAGGAAGAGTTAATAATTTTAGGTTTAATCTTGACAGCCTTAAACTTATGAACACATCTATATAGATATTGTCTTTTGATATAGACAAACCAACCTTTCTTTAAAGCGTTTTCAGACTATTGACACAAAACAAAAGAATTGTTAAATTCAGAAGGTGATTTTTCTGTTTTGCATTTGGTACCAAAATTGACCACTATGGGATAATAATAAGAAATAGAAAGACTATTAAAAGGAGTCTAAGAAAAAGGTATTCATCAACGCTCTATCTGATTTTCTTTAAAATAACATCCCTGAGAAAAAGGGTATTCATCAATGCTCTATCTGATTTTCTTTAAAATAACATCCGACTTGGTTGCTTATTACTCTTTTTAAGCAAATTAATTCTCTGCATATCTGAGATCACTGAGAGGATATTCTGAGTTTACATGACTCTTAAGGTCTACATTTTGAGCCGACAAAACTTCAGGAGGATCCTTTTTAGGATGCAAATTTGAGAGTTAATTAAGAGATCTAAAAAAAATTAAGGAATACAGACATAAAAGAGATCCTTAGGAGAAACCTTTAAACCTGAAATAAGGGAAGCAGAATCCACAGGTACTGAACCTTTCAGACCTACACCACAAGCTGAGCCAGTTACACAGGTTACTTCATATACCAAGCCTACTTCAGGACCTTGGTTTACTTTTAATGATCTTTCACCAAAGAAATGGAGAGTTCGCTTACACGAATTCGGTGCATGGATAGATCTTCGTTGTGATTTCCCTGTGTGACAACCAACAGGCTAAACAACACCTTTGAGAAGACCATCGACTAATAAAAGTCAGAAAGTAGGCTACTGAGGTGTCTGGTAGACTATTGTGTATCAACTCGGGAACCTTGTGATGATTGCCATTGATTTCTTCAAGAAGCACGGCACCCTAGTAATTGTCACTAGCATCTGTCTGTAAAATACGTTGTCCTTTATTAGGAATCTTTAAAGGTGGAAGATCTTGACAGATATGCTTTAGAAGCTGGACATCTTTCTTCTGATATTTGCACTTAATATGAAGATAAGGCTTCTTACAAGCCTGTTTGAGGGTTGGACCACCTTTAACGATATTCTTGAATAAGGTATGTTGATCATACAACTTATCAAGACAAGCTAGAGCAAGCTGGTAGATTTCTCCAAGAGACATATTAGCCATATCTCATTGTAAAGAAATTATGGTCCTTTGTATCTCCGGTTGAAGTTGATCTGAAAGGGATGAGAATTCATGCAATCAATCTCTCCATTTCTTTAGTGGAAGATCATCAAAAGTAAACCAAGGTCCTGAAATAGGCTTGGTCTGTGAAGTAGCCTATGCAGCTGGTCCTAATGAAGATGAGTTAAGTCACTTCTTGCATGAACTTCACAAATGTGAGCTCAGTCCCAGTAAACGACAAAAGACTTCTCCAAGTCATTCTGATAGTTTAAGTAATCCAAACTCTCTGTCCAATTTGATCTTCATTGGGCTTTACATAAATGGATTTATCGTTCCATCCTTTAATGTCTTTAGAATCGGAGGAGGAGTTGTATGAAAAGAGTGTCAATGAGCCGCGTGGAAGAACTTCGGTGGAGAAGGAAGAGGAGTATAGATCTGTAACGGTTTACTTCACTGGTTAACTGGTTCAGGTTTTGTGTATGAAGATAATGACTCAAGAACTTTTTCAAGCTTAGGCTTTGATTTTGGCTTTGGTTTATGGATACTAGATTTAACTGTTTGATCATGAAGCCCAACATATTGACCTCATATGATGAATGCTTTACAGCTGCAGATAGTAATTCATTCAAAATCAAGCTTATTACAAAGAAAAAGATTAGAATTCGATTCTTTCCATAATGTACAGTTTGGACTAAAGTATTTGGAAGTAATCTACCTGACCCAAATATTCTCATTAATATGAAAAGGGATGAGATAAAAGTATATCAAAAAGTAACATCATTCCATCCATTCAAAAGATAGTACTTTTCCATCATACATTTGTAATGCTTCTATATATCACGCTTGTCAAGTGAACAACATTTTATTGCAAAATACAAAAAGACTAAATTGGTTGGTCCAAAAAAAAAGAAAAAGGGAGGTTTCCGAGTTTACATGACTTAAAAAAACAACATTTACGTGCTTTTTTCCTACCAAAAATTTCTTAAGATTTTTTTAAAATAGTTATTTAAAAAAAGTTTTCAAAGTAACTGTATCTTCTTATTCATTATCAGATCATGTTCTAGACAAAGAAGGCATCAATTAGAATGACCAAATTCATAAACATTAATCTCCTTAACAATTTAAACTTGATTCACCTCGAATGTAATGCATTTAAATCATACCCGTACATGAAGGTCTTCATATTTGATCTAACTTAAAACAAAACAAATGAAATAAATTATTAGTAGTAAAATGTTATATTATCATCAAAGCAAATGACATGAACCTCCCTAAACAAATTTGACTTTTATTTTTTACTATCTACAGCAAGGAGGGTTCATAGAAAGAATACCGTGTAAGAAATTTTGTCAAGTATCTCCCCATTAATACCAAGCAAATCAATGTGTACACAAACTGAAGTCATGATAATAGCAACGATTTTGCAACAACGTTCCTAGGACCCATAAAAGTACCCAGAATCGCAGTACACGAAGTTCGCAGTTTTTCTTTCCGTAATCATCAGTTGAAATTTCAATTACAACCGGTTGAAAAAGAAACGATTTGTTAATAACCAGCCCATTTCCAGTTCAGAGAACCATGCAAATCAAAGGAAACACAACTTTCGTATCCAACGAATGTCTTGCCACTAGCATTTTATAACAAAGTTGAAGCAGAAACCATACAGTTTTCATGACCATCCTTGGCAACGATGAACTTCAAATGTCCGTGCTCCACCTCCACAGCAATGCATATATATATATATATATATATATATGCAACAAAATGGTAATGAACTCACATTTTGCATCATTCCCAACTGGCATAATTATATCTCCTATTGTCATAGAACCTCGAATAGAAGCCTATGCTCCAAAATGTCTGATAGCACACTCCTCATTTTGTCTACAGAAACAGGTTTCAGTATAACACCATCCATGCCAATCCTCATGCATGTTTCCTTGCTCAGTTTGTCCGTGTTTCCAGTAAGTGCCACTATCAATGGCCTTTCATGGAAGTTTGCAAATTTTTCACGTAACCGAACAGCAACTTCAAAACCGTCAGGCATTAACACATCCATAAACACCACTTTGTGCTCCTGAGAAACAACACGCAAACACTCATCACAAGAGTGGACAGTTGTCACATTACATCCCAGATGCACTAGAAGCCCCGTGGTCACCATTCTGCTGACCCTGTAAAACACCCAATTGGGATCAAGTTCCTTTCTTTGAACAAGTCTTCCAAACACTTTTGAAGACTACGAAGAATCATGTCAACTGCTATTATACAAAATATTGACTTTGCAAAGAGTGACCAGAAGATTCTAGGCCAACTCAGAGACCTAGACATGTATTTGATATTCACAAATAAATGATGTTAGTGTTCAAAGCTTCGACTAACTCAAGTACACCTTTGACTTTCACATATATTGTGTCTTTTATATAGGAAAATCCAATGAACTTATACATAATGGAAAACCAATTTTCCAACTATTATTAATCATTAGCAAAAAGTGTTATCTAATTCTAGGATCCAAAAATGAATTAGAAAAACCTATTAATTGAAGGATCATTTGGTTTCACTTCGATCGTCTAGTTATAGGTTTTTGCTATTTTCATATCATGATTTCCTTTGACAAAAACAAAAACTTCTTTAATTTTTAATATCAATGTACTTGTATATTTCTTACTAATAATAATAAATACACCAAATAATAAAGGAAGACAAATTAATTTAATCAATTAGCTTATTATGAAATACCTACCAATAAATACTAATTATTAATAACATTTTAATTACAAAAGAACAGTGAATTATAATTCTCAGATATTTATATTAATTAAACGATTTTTTATATTTTAAATAACAATCATAAAAAATGTAAGTTGTTAACGTTACTTAACATGAATAACCATTATAATTATAAATAATCATAAATCTATATTATAAATATCCCTATATAATATTTCATCTTTACTTATTGTACAGTGTATATAAATAGTTAAAAATAAGTGCAAAATTACAATTTTGTAATTGTAAATAATTGAAAACTAGTTTAATTTTTTCATAGTATTCACTTATTAAGCCTAGTAAAATCTCAATTTTTAAAAGAAAAATCTTATTATTTATAAGTATATTTCATTTTAAAAAATACTTTTATACCTTTAAAATAATTAACTTGTCAAATCATTTTATTTTAAAAATACTTCAGATTATTAAAATATATCTATTCAATTTTGAAATTTAATAATTGATATTTTAATTAAAAATAACTTAAATTTTACAAATATTTTTAAAAGTAAATTACAATGGTCATAACTTTTTATTAGTAGTTAATAGTAAATAATTTATAATATTTATCTAATTAACAATAAAGTCAACTTGTGATAAAAATGAAAACAAAAGATTGAAACCACCTTTTGCGATGTTCATACACTATAGAAATAGAAATAAACCAAAAAAAACTGAAAGCAAAATCTTAACCAAACACACTTCTTTACTAAATTTGTCAAAATAAAAAAACCAAAATAAATGGTTGAACCAAGCATCACCTCAAAATTCCATTAAGTACCACCAAAAAGTAAACATTTCAAAACATAAATATACTGCCAACAATGTAGAATACAAGAAGCTCCCTATTATTTTCAATATGATATACTTAACACTATAAAAGGTTATATTACAATGGCATTCAAAAGTTCGCATCCTTTGAACAAAGAATCCTTTTTTAAGTCCTTTAATGAGGAGCAATAAAAGAGAACGACCAAAATCATTTCTCTAAGAACACTAAGTCAGATAACATGAGACATGAGATTCAAAAGAATGACATTGTGATGCACATAGTCCACCAAAGCATGAGCATGGTGGATAGATGAACATAGAAAAATTAAGCTAGGGTAGAGAATTCCTTCTGCTTCGATAAAGAGGAGATTTTGTAAGATCTATTCAAACATCTATATTTGTTTTGCTGAATGGGATGAGTAGAGCACATGCATACTAGACACTAGGAGATTTAGAAGCTACATAAATATTTTTTAAAAAATCCCTTTTATAGGGGATGCAACTTTACATAATTGGAAACTCTAGAAGGTATCTTAACAATTTATAGGCACACAATAAAAGTAAAGATGAATTATCAAATCTCAACAGATTCTATATTTCAACAAATTGTCTCGTCTCCCATGCCTGCATTTAGCATGTATCATAAAATTTAAAGCATTATTTTAGAAACATGAATTCCAACGAGGACAATCTTAACTGCAACGGAATCTGATGGAGCTTCTGGATGATCCAAAGTAGAGTAAGTTTGCATTAGAAAACTTCATTCCAATTCCCTTCAAGTTTAAGTTCTCTAGTTTTTTACCAACCCATAGAGGTTATAATTCCATAATCAGAAGCTGCGAAATTCACAGTACAACAAACCTTAGATTAATAGTGATCTCATTAGTGTATTGATCTTGCTGGAATTCTATTTGAATACGATGAATGTTAAGTGATTTAAGTGCTTACATGTACATGAAAGCTTTTTGACTTATCTTTCTAGTTATGATCAGATGCATGAAGGGCATCATAGCAGGAAGCACGCTTTAGAAATCTGATTATAACTTCCTCCTCTTCACGCCTATGCTTTCATTCTCTCTCTTTCTTCTTGCACGACATTCTTATTCTACTAGGCTTCCTTATCACATAATCTTAAAAGGTTCAGATAAATAAATTAATTGCCTAAGCCATCATGAAGTAACAGGACATTACCTAGTTTGCTTCAACCTTAACATCTGACATCATTAATTGTCACTAGTCCTTAAGTGCAACGATGCATTACAAATACAGAGTATCCAAGGGTCACCTACCATATAATGGTCTCATAAAAAAAGCAAGGGACACAAGTGGCAAACCTAGAAATGGGAGCGTCAATGAATGTGTTTATAACAAAGAACCAAGTAGTAGAATCTCTGCCAGGACAGCTGGCATACATCTATGAAGTTCTCCAATAGCTTCAAGGAACTTCGCAATTTTTAGTGACCATATTGCCCTAAAAGTTTTTGGAATGTCAATATATCTGGAGTTCCTTGAACGTGAGTGAAATAGCGTTGCACACAAGGAATGCATAAGATTGGAGCAATTAGAGAGGAGGAGAGATGTAAACACCATTAAGGGACATGAGTCTAATAGATGAAGAATTACTAATGTTTAGTTAGATGGAATATAGTGGCATATCTGTTAGTGTGCCAATCAAGTGTTTCCAGAAAAAAAGCTATGAAATGCTCTGCTGAGCAATAACCATAGCCAGTCAGAAAGAGGCTCCCATCTTATTCTTAAAGCAGATAAGAAATGCATTGAAGATTATGAAGGGCATAAGACGTTCCAATGACAGAAGGACATATCACACATCTAGGAAGGCATGTTGATGTCTCCTAATTCAACAAGTAATGTTAAAAGATTCTTATGCATATGGGTTATATACTTTGCCGATCACTGTCCATTCCCCCACAAGTCCTGGTTACCACATCTAGCTCTTTCAGTTTTCTAAAGTCATTTCTTATTGCATCCAAAAAAGGGAACAAAGATATGAAGCCAGTTGTATATAACCCAACTCAATCAACACCACTTGTCATGCTTGATATGACTTAACAACTTGGTTTTAAACATGCTGCAATCAGTGTTACTCACCCATTATCATCCATGACAAGAACTTTGAGCCCTGGAAAAGTTGTCTGTCCATAATTTGGTGGCCCTTTAGGCATGAAAGAGAGCTTAAACTCATTTGTACGCTCAGGAATACCAAGTTTAACGATGAAGATACAAGTGCATCCTTTACCCAGACCTTCACTTTCTATCCATATATGTCCATCCATAAGATTAACAAACCTATCTCAAGCATGTAAGAGTCATTGATTTTCATCAGCTTACTAAACATGTAAAACCTATCTAATGGAATTTAGGGAACCAACTGTAAGGTAGAACCCATGCAAGTCTAGTTCTATTCTAGGAAATGAAACAAGAGAAAAAATCACAAAAGTGAACTACCTCTTACAAATCGTAAGGCCAAGCCTACTGCCAGCAGAGCTTTTGGTTGACAAAGATTGAGTTTGTGCAAACTTGGTAAACAACTTCGGAATGTCATGGGGATTTATCCCTGATCCAGAATCTTTTACCTATAATGCAAGATTAAAAAAGGCAATAATCTTCTGGCACCATCTTAAGACAAAAGTTTGAAATTTTGGTTGAAAATTAAGGAACTGACCTGTACTTGCAAATAGAAATTGTTCTCATTTGGCACTGGAAAATTATCAGAAGCTTGAAAATCTCTTGAAGATAATGCAGTGATTGAGATGCTTCCTTCTTTTGAAAACTTTACAGCATTACCAACAACATTTAACATAGTCTGCATTAGACGCTTTTCATCACCAATTGCAAAGTCTGGCAGATCTGGAGCCAGATTTAATGTGAGAAGCAACTTCTTTATAGATGCAATAGGCTTAATCAAATTATGAACCTGCCACAGGAAAACATCATATCAGTCACCAAACTTTACCCTACAATAATTTGACAGCTGCATATACGCATGTTCTTGTGAATGCAATTTGACTTGACAGATAAAATATTTACCTATTTGAAAATAGCATGAAGATTAAAAGTTCCTAGATCAAGTTGAAGGCTGCCATCTTCAAGCCTTGAAAGATCTAATACATCATTTATTAGAGTAGCCAGAAGATTACTACTCTTTAGAATCGTTTCAACCATGAGGCGCTGCTCTGGTGTCAGCTCAGTTTCCTGCAGCAATGAGGAAATTGCAATAATTGCATGCATTGGAGTTCTCATCTCATGGTTCATAACTGCTAAGAAGTCATTGCGAGCATGAATTGCCGTTTCAGCTTCTCTCCTAGCATGATTAAGTGCAACATTCTGCTCCATCAGAAGATCCCTTGCCCTCATTGATTCTTCCAAAATTGCAGCATGTGACAAAGCAACTGCCACCTGATTAAAATTCAAAATTGTTAGTCATCAGAGTCTTGCATAATAAACAGGCCCACCAGAATAAACTTGGAGAAGCATCCGCCACTTTCTAACAGTTCATCATTGCCGAGTTATAAAAATAATTAGATTACCATGGTAAATTAGATGCCGTCAGTATATTAAACTTAAGAACCAGATCAGATCATGGTCTAACCTAATTCAGGGGTTGTGAGAAGACTTTGAGCGAAGTTTTAATGTGAGTTATTACACATGGAACTTTTGAGTCTCCCGACGTAATGTCTAATTAAAATTATAAAGTAATATGACATTCAATTATTAGTAGTAAACTCTTTACTGTCATCCATTGAAGAGTCATATCAAGCCAAAGGCCATCTATCAAACAAACCCAAGAACAAGAAGACTAATGTCAGTTTTACATGAAGATTGATAAAAATTTAAATGAAAAATGCATATGTAAATGATTAATTGATTTATTACAGCACAATTGTATGGAAAAGAATAGCATAGATTTGAATCCATTACCTCATTCACTGAGAGAGAGCACTTAGCATGCAACACAAAAGGGGAAATATGGTAACTAATGTGAACTTCACTTTCTATTTAATATAAATTAGTGTTGGAAAATATACAGCTGGATATTTCCTAAATAGGATTGACTCCTACAAAGTCAGTAAATTTGATCAGATATTATGTATCAGATCAGATATTATGTACAAATATTAGGATATTATGTATAGATATTAATTTCCTAAAATAGCTCTCTCTAGCTCTATATATACTTGTACCTATGTATTGATCTAGGGAAACAGAAATAAAACTGTTCAATATTTCCGCATGGTATTAGAGACATACCTGAACAGCCTTAAACCCTAGCCACCACCTACTATCCCTAATCTACAGTCCTAAACCCTAGCCGACACCTACTGTATCTAATCCTACCAATCTATGTCAACCATGTCTGACGTTGGTGAATCTTCTAACCACCCATCTCAGCAAACACCTCCTACTCATAATACTACCTTAGATTCTCATTCCATTCAGATCACTACTATATGACTGAATGGAGATATTTTATTCGCTGGTCCCAATCAATTAGAATGTACATCCGGGGTAGAGGGAAGATCGGATATTTGACTGGTGACAAAAAGGAACCTCTGATGATCCTACACATGGAATATGGGATGCTGAAAATTCTATGGTGATGACATGGCTGGTAAACTCTATGGAGGAAGATATTAGCTCCAATTATATGTGCTACCACACGGCTAAGGAGCTATGGGACAATGTAAATCAGATGTACTCTGACTTGGGAAACCAGTCCCAAGTGTATGAACTAACCCTCAAATTGGGTGAGATTCACCAAGGTGAGGATAGTGTTACTAAGTACTTTAATTCTCTGAAATGTTTATGGCAAGACTTAGATTTGTTTAATGACTATGAATGAAAATCCCCTGATGACTGAACTATTTTCGAAAACAGTATAGGATAACCAAAATTTTAAGTTCTTAATTAGACTTAATGTTGAGTTTGATGAGGTTAGAGGCAGGATTATAGGAAGACAACCACTTCCTACCATTGGAGAAGTCTTTGCAGAAGTCCGGCGTGAAGAGAGTAGACGGTTTGTGATGCTTGGCAAATGAAATCCCACACCTACTATTGAAACCATAGCATTAGTTGCTGGTCATACTTCTGGTCATACTAAGAAGATTGAGGAAAAGTCACGGGTTTGGTGTGACTATTGCAATAAAGCACGGCATACCCGTGAAACATGTTGGAAACTACATGGAAAG
>JANQAP020000104.1:44835-59671 GCA_026874005.2 Erythroxylum coriaceum
GCTTTGTTCATAATCTGTCTCCTAATTGTGACAAGTTGTCTGCTCGTGCTATTAAGTGTATCTTTCTTGGGTATTCTCTGGTTCAGAAAGGGTATCAATGTTATTCCCCCACTACAAACCGTTTCTATATGACTGCAGATGTTACCTTCTTTGAGGATACACCATTCTTCGCATCATCAACTACATCTGACACAACTTCATCCGTATTACCTACGCCTCTATGTTACTAAACCTCTTCAGGTCTACAAACGTGGGAATCATGGGTGCAAACAGAAAAGGGCACGTGTGGAGTTGGAGAGCTAATTTCGGAATGAAGGCTCAGTCAAATTTTATTTCTATGTTTTATTTGATTTCAGTTCAGTTGTTGAATTTGTAATTCCTGTTTTAAATGAGGGAGTGCCTCCACTTTCGTTCCACTTTCCTTAGTTGTAGGAGGATGTGCCTCCATGAAGTCATGTATCCATTGATGTAACTAATGCACATTTGTGTATAAATATTCATAATCATCAATGAAGAGGGGACTTCGAAATCAATCACAGTCTTGAGTACTTAGCCTCAAAGGTATTAAGGTTCCCTCAAATTGAGCCTTACAATTAATCAATATAGGTCGAAAGGAGAAAACTCCCACACTACCCTTACAAACGCCAACCACACCCAATCTACAAAGACCCATAACTCGATCGTTGATTTGGGACCCTATAAAATTGGTATCAGAGCCAGGCATTATAGGCGAATCAATTCAAGAACAACTCAACAAACTTTTCACTTTCATTGCGACGGAACAAAAGGCAAACCAATTGAGAAATGAGAAAATGGAGCAGTTGCTTACGGGGTCCTAGGATAATATATATTTGTAACAAGCTAGATGCATCTGATATATACGATCCAGCTTGAGGGGGAGTGTTGATTATATTCGATATGCATATAGATTTACCATATCATAATCCCTTAAATCTAGGGACCATGATTTCCTCTCATTGTATATAAATATTGTACAAACCTTTTTACAAGATATAGAAAAATAACATTTTCTCCAAACTTGATACATACATTGTTCTACAAGAGGTCCAAGGCAGGTATGCTAGCTATCCTTATCGTTTACGTAGATGATATTATCATAACTGGAGATGATGTATCCAAAATAGTAGAGTTGAAGAAAAGATTAGCTAAAGAATTTGAGATTAAAGATCTCGGACCCCTCAAATACTTCCTTGGAATAGAGTTTGCTAGATCTAAGGATGGAATATTTGTAAACCAAAGGAAATACATTCTGGACCTATTGAATGATGCTGGGTTGCTAGGATTCAAGGTAGCTAATACTCCAGTTGAGACTGATGTAAATTTTAGACCAGTTCAACCTGAAAATGTTATTAATAAGGAGAGATACCAGCAACTAGTTGGGAGATTAATATATCTATCCCATACCAGACCTGATATAGCTTTTTCTGTGAATTTAGTGAGTCAATTTATGAATTATCCAGGCCAAGAACATCTGGATGTTGTATACAGGATACTAAGATATCTAAAAGGAACTCCTGGACAAGGTTTAATATTTCAAAAGCAGAACAACCTTCAAGTCAAAGTCTATACTGATGCTGATTAGGCAGCGAGTACAACTGATAGAAGATCAATTTTAGGTTATTGCACATTTGTTGAAGGTAATTTCGTAACTTGGAGGAGTAAGAAACAAAGCGTTCTTGCAAGAAGCAGTGCCGAAGCTGAGTTTCGTTCAATGGCACATGGAATTTGTGAAGTTTTATGGATTAAAAGAGTACTTGAGGAACTATAGATTCCTATTTCAGTTCCTATGAAAGTGTATTGTGACAACAAAGCTGCAATTGAAATTGCTCACAACCCTGTTCTTCATGATAGAACAAAACATGTTGAGGTTGACAAGCATTTCATCAAGGAGAAGATTGAAGAAGGATTAATTTGTGTTCCCTATATTCCGACATCACAACAGGTAGCTGATATTCTCACAAAGGGATTACATAAGAGGCAGTTCAATGTTCTGGTTACCAAGCTGGCTATAGATGACATATACAAGCCAGCTTGAGCAGGAGTGTTGGAAAATATACAGCAGGATATTTCCTATATAGGATTGACTCCTAAAAAGTCAATAAATCTGATCAGATATTATGTATCAGATCAGATATTAGGATATTATGTATAAATATTAGTTTCCTAAAATAACTCTCTCTAGCTCTATATATACTTGTACCTATGTATTGATCTAGGGTAACAGAAATAAAACTGTTCAGTATTTCCGCAATTAGAGTACTTCATCTTAACAAACATCAGCAAAAGACAAGAAACACTACAAATTAATTAATCATCCTGTTCCATTCAAGCAATTTTAACATTCCAGCATCACTTCTATACATATATGGAAACTTCACATTTTTGGATAATTATTTTAGATAAGTTTAGTAAGCTTAGGAGATTATCTTCTAGGAGATAAGTTTATCTTTTAGAAGATAAGATATATTATAGATTGGATAAGTTAGTATATACGAAAAATCTAGTAGTTTAGCAATATTAGAATAGGTTATACTCATGTATAAATTACATATAATCAGCGAAATAAAGTGGTTTTTTTTCTTCTGATATTTTCTATACCCTCTTGTTTCAAGGTATCAGAGCTACCGATTTTGGTAACCTCTTTTTTTTTCAGCCACATCATGGCTGGAGTTCAACCAACCTTCAGTTCCTTTGATGAGTGCTAAGCCTCATCCCAAACACCTAGTTACGTAATACCTTCATCCCAAACTCCATCTCCTCCTATTGATAATCTTTCTTTCCAAATCATGCAACATAGATTAAATGGAACGGATTTCCAAGAATGGTTTCAATCAGTCATGCTCCTAATCAAAGGAAGAGGCAAGGCTAGATATCTAACAAGGGCAATTCCTCAACCACAAGAAACAGCAGTCACTTACGGTGCTTGGGAAGCTGAGAATTCTATTGTCATCGCTTGGCTCATAAATTCAATGAAGCCAAAAATAGGAAGAACCTACCTATTCTGCAAAACTACAAGAGAAATCTGGGAGCCTGTGCAAGAAATATATTTTGATTTGGAAAACACTTCTCAATGCTTTGAAATCAAATAAAAAATCAAAAGTACTCACCAAGGTAATATGTTTGTTACCGAGTATTATAACTTATTGAATTATGGCAGGAGATGGATCTATTTTATGCAGTAAAATGGGAGTGTCGTGCTGATGCCAAGAAGTATGAAAAATTATTGGACAAGGAGAGAGTTTTGATTTCTTGCAGGGACTTAATGTTGGACTTGATGACGTGCGAGGAAGGTAACTCAGTTTAAAACCATTGCCATCAATCCGAGAAACGTTTGCTGAGGTTCGCAAGGAAGAGAGTAGGAAAAAGGTCATGCTTACCTCACACACTTCTGAACAAACCTCTCAAGGTTTAGCTTTAGTAACAAACTCTCGAAAGGAGTCTGCTTACCAAACCCGAGAGCAAGAAACCAAGAACAAGCAGTGGTGTCACCACTGTGATAAGCCCTACCACACCCGTGAGACCTGCTAGAAATTACATGGGAAATCACCAGATTGGAAACCTAAAAGCCAAAAAGTTCAGCAAAAACGTGGAGTAGCACATGTAGCATAATCCGATATCAACAAATCCACAGGGCTAAACTTGTCTCCCCAACAGATTGAACTACTTCAGCAACTTTTGAATATTGAGAAAGACTCACATGACTAACAAACCTCTATTGTAACACTAGTCGCATAAAGGTAACCTGTGTCGATCATTATTATCAAAGTCCCTAAGTCACGATCTTTGGATTGTGGACACAGGTGCATCAGACCACATAACTGGGTCTTTGAATGTCCTTGAAAAATATGAGCCATGTAACCAAAAAGTTAATGTTTGGGTCGCGGATGGAAAGGGGTCACCAGTTATTGGTCAAGGGAGAGTTTGTTTGCCAAAAGTAACATTAAATATTGTTCTCTATGTGTCAAAGTTAACTTATAATCTACTATCTGTCAGTCGATTAACAAAGGACATGGACTGTATTGTGACGTTCTTTCCATCTCATTGTTAATTTCAAGACCGGTGTTTGGGGAAGATGATTGGTAGTGCTAAGGAGAAAGATAGACTTTACTACTTCTCAGGAAAGAGTACTCCTACTGAATCCAAATCACCACATAAGATTTCCCTTTCAGTTATGTCAAATTCTAATGTTATGTTATGGCATCAACGCCTTGGTCATCTCAATTTCCCATCTTTGAAAATCTTATATCCAAACCTTTTCATCAATAAAGATCAGATTTCTTTATATTGTGAGCAACGTGTCCTTGCAAAACAAAGCAAAAATACTTATCCCATACATTCATACATACCCTCAAAACCTTTCCAATTAATTCATAGTGATATCTAGGGTCCCGCTAGACTTATAAGTCTAACCAATACTTGTTGGTTTATCAATTTCATTGATGATCATACAAGGGTATGTTGGGTATATCTAATGAAAGACAAATTTGATGCCTATCATATCTTTAAACAGTTCCACAAACTCATCCAAAATGTATTCCCGACCTCTATTCAAGTAGTACATACAGACAATGGGAGAGAATATCTTTCAACTGATTTTATTCAATATCTCAAAGAAAATGGGATCATTCACCAAAGCTCTTGTGCTTATACGCCACAACAAAATGGGATAGCGGAGAGAAAAAATCGTCATCTTTTAGAGGTAGCCCGATCTATGATGTTTACCAACTTTGTTCCAAATTACTATTGGGGAGAAGCCATTCTAACTGCCTCATACTTGATAAATCATCTTCCTTCAAAAACTCTTCAATTCCGAACCCCATTAGGTGTTCTTCTAGAACGATTTCCTCACATTAAGCTCCTTAATTCTCTTCCTCCTAAAGTCTTTGGGTGTACTATTTTCGTACACAACAATCAACCCAATAGAAGCAAACTTGACCCACGAGCTATTAAATGTGTGTATGTTGGGTACTTTCCCACTCAAAAGGGTTATATGTGTTTCTCACCTTCTACAAACAAATTCTTTGTTTCATATGATGTCACTTTTTTCGAAAAATAACCATACTTCACCAATACCTCTCTTCAGAGGGAGACATCCCACGAAGAGATTTATTGGGATCCAAGCATATCGCTTCCTATCTCACAAACCTTCCCACAAAACCAGCAAACACCTCAAGCACCTACCATTGAACTTGAAACTGTCCTGTCATTCGGTGGGAGAACCAATTCCCGGTATTCTCGAAGGCCTAAAGCTCCTCAACAAGGCCAATCATTGGACCAGGAACCAGCTCCTAGAGAGACTATGGTAAGTGACTTAGATGTGCCAATTGCACTATGAAATCATGTACTAAATATCCTATTTTAGATTATTTGACTTAAAATTACCTTCAAAGTTTAAAGCTTTCATTACTAAGCTTGACATTGTAAGAATTCCAAGAAATGTACATGATACATTCCAAGAACCTAAGTGGAAGGAAGTTGTACTTGAAGAAATGAAAGCTTTACTTGATAATAAAACATGGGAGATTGTGGATCTACCCAAAGGAAAAAAGCTGGTTGGTAGCAAGTGGGTGTTCACTGTGAAGTATAGGGCAGATGGAGAGATTGAAAGGTCTAAGGCCAGATTAGTGGCTCAAGGCTTTACACAAACCTATGGAATAGATTAGATGGAGACATTTGCTCCAGTTGCAAAGTTGAACACAATTAGAGTCCTTCTATCATTGGCTACAAATTTAGATTAGGAACTCCATCAGCTTTACATTAAAAATGTCTTCCTAAATGGTACATTAGATGAGGAAATATATATGAGGATACCACCAGTTTTGAAACTGAAGAAGGAAGGGGAAGAGTTTGTAAACTAAACAAATCCTTATATGGCCTCAAACCGTCTCCAAGAGCATGGTTTAAGAGGTTCAGTGACACTCTTTGCAGGTTTGGATACAAACAAGGACAAGTTGATCACGCAATGTTTGTGAAGTGTGGAAAAAATGGAAAGAAATCCGTCTTGATTGTGTATGTGGACGATATTATAATCACAGGCAATGACACTACTGAGATCAATGATCTTAAACAAAAATCAAGGCTGGAATTTAGGGTAAAAGACCTTGGAACATTAAGACACTTTCTTGGAATGGAGATTGCTAGAAGTAAGGAAGGTATTTTCATATCTCAATAAAAATACATTCTTGATTTACTGGATGAAACAAGAAAGATGGGTTGCAAACCTATGGGAACTCTACCAGAGAGAAACTGGAAATTCAAGAAAAATGAAGAAGATCCTCCTATTGACAAAGGAAGATACCAAAGGTTAGTAGGAAAACTTATCTATTTGTCACTAACCAGACCAGATATTGCTTATTCTGTGAGTATTGTTAGCCAATTTATGCACTCTCCAACTCAAAGACATGTAGAGGCAGTCAACCATATTCTGAGATATCTCAAAGGCAATCCAAGGAGAGGACTAATGTTTCAGAAAAATGAGAAAAGAAGCATAGAAGGTTTCACAGATGCACATTGGGGTGGTTGTATTGAAGACAATAGGTCAACATCTGGTTATTGTACTAAACTATGGGGGAATCTTATCATGTGGAAAAGCAAGAAGCAATCCATAGTAGCAACAAGCAGTCCGTAATAGCAAGAAGTAGAGTTTAGGGCAATTGCACAAGGAATTTGTCAAGTTATTTGGTTAGAGAGGTTGATGCAGGACCTACAAATCACCACTTGCTCTCCCACCAAAGTCTTCAGTGATAGTAAATCAACCATCAGTAGAGTGAAGAGTCCAGTTCAACATGATCGAACAAAACATGTTAGAATTGACAGGAGCTTTATTAAATATGTCCCTACTAAAGCACTGGAAGTCGATATCTTCATAAAGATCATGCCTACGTCTAGATTCGAGACAATTCTAAGCAATTTGGGAATGATAAATATCTATTCCTCAACTTGAGGGGGAGTGTTGGATAATTATTTTAGATAAGTTTAGTTAGCTTAGGAGATTATCTTCTAGGAGATAAGTTTATCTTCTAGTAGATAAGATAAGATATATAGATTAGATAAGTTAGTATATACGAAAAATCTAGTAGTTTAGTAGTATTAGAATAGGTTATACTTGTGTATAAATTACATATAATCAGAGAAATAAAGTGGTTTTTTTTTCTTCTGATATTTGCTATAACCCTCTTGTTTCACACATTCACAGGCTCATATGTATAAATTTAACAAAAGTGGTACAAGAATCGGTAGGGTGTGCTATTACCTGATCAGCAACTACTTCAACAAGCTCTAACTCATGAACATGCCACTGTCTAGCACTATCTGACGGAAGCATCAATACCATCAAGGCATATCGCTTGGTAGAAAGTTCAGGCCAATCATTAATTTGAAAATTAGAAAGATGAAGAAGAGGAACGCGAACAGCGACCACCTCTCCAGGCATATATTTTCCAATAAGAGGTCGTAGTCTAGCGACGGGACAATTAGGTGATATTTTCACAGCACGGTTACTACTAAATACTTGGTTAATGATAGGATGCTGGATAGGAACAGTATATCCAACGGGATTTTGTTGATGCAGGGTGTAGGACAGTTGAAGCTCTAAGCCAGTCCGTGTTGGCATCCATAATGCACATTCTTCCAATGCTAATGTCCTACCGAGTTCAACAAGAGTGGTCCTGAGTATAGTGTGCCGATCAAGTGTACTTCTTATTTCATGGGTCAACATCCTAACATGTCGACCAGTTTCTTCCTGTGTTCGAATAAGGCCCATCTCTCTATGTAGCTCTGTAGCCTTGTTTTTCAAAAACAATTCTCGATTCTTAACACTTAAAAGGTCAGGAATTATGTGTACAAGCATAAGGGCAGTTGCACAGGAAACTGCAACAGTCATGACTTTTGCTGTGGTCATCACTATAGCCACCATTCTCGAGTGCATGGTAAAAGTCCATAAGTTTATAAGATGTGTTGCCCCACATAGAACAATAAAGCACCAAACTGGACAAGCACCCATCTATATGGAAATACTGCAGATTTCTTGACAAAGTAAATGAGCTCTAGCGGGATGGAAAAGTAGGCAAGAGCAATGAAGAAATCTGAAATGTATTGATACTTCATTAAAAGTTCATCAGCTGGCCATTGCGGCTCAATGCAGTTGCAAGACTCCATTTTGATGAAAATCAACCTAAATTTCACTTGACACTGCTATGTTCTCCACATGGCTGTAACAGAAGAAGAAACAGAAACAGAAAAAGAACCGTACGAAGCATCATACACTTGAGGAATAAATGAACATGTACAAACTACTATAAAATTTAGCAGAGTCCTAACAAGCACATACCCACAACAGGAAGTACTGAGAAAAGTGCCAAATAGCGGTAAGCGCAATGTGAAAGTCGACAATACCCAACTAAAACTAACACAAACTAAAGGAAACCCTAGGTTGACAACAAGCCAAAAGACATTCAGCAGATAAATGAAGGGATCTGAGAAATTAAGAGGCAAATTTTGTTTCTTTGAAATTTTATAGAATTTTAATGTATATATACATATATGTATATATATATATAAAGAAGCCTTTGAACTCATATATATATATACATATATATATCTATATATATATATATATGTATATATCTATATATATATATATGTATATATCTATACATAAGAGTACCTATAAAGAAATGTAGAGAAAGAAGCCTTTGAACTCTGTACTGTTTCTTCAATAATTCAACAACTCCAATGGATTTCGTTCAAAGTAAAATAAATAAAATATAAAAAATGCTCAAGACATTGACGAAAGCGAGAAGAGCAAACCAAAAGAAGGAAGTTAGTTGGCGTTTGTTGGTATGAATATATGCAAGGAACAACACTAGAGAGGAGTTGCGGGTGGAGATGAGAGAGAGTCAGAGAGCGCATCTTTGCTTTTAAATTGAATTCGCTTGCTTTCTTGATTTTCATGTTAAATATTGCTTTGCTGCTCTAAAATATGATAGCGCAGAAATTCTAATTTTGGCAGTATTGTTCAAATTCTATTATTTTATCTCTTTTAGTCTGCGTCTTTTAGTTTTAATACTATCTTTACTTTTTTTTTTAACTAAAAAATATGTTATTAGGCAATATTATGAATGCTTAGTAGTATCACATTTAGTTACGGTATGGTAGGTATGATCAATATTGGGTACAACTTTGAACAATTTTTTATAATTATAAAATAATTCTTAAATTTAATATATTGCATTATATTATTTTTAATTTTCCAACAATACTGTCTCTAAAAATCATAATAATATAATTTAAAATAATAATTATTTATTTATTTATATTAATATTACTTATCACATATTTCACATATAAATAATACTCATAAGTAATATAAGAAAAAGATCGTTTAATTATCATATAGAAATAAAACTGAGAATAATGTAAAATATTTAAAATTTTACAATATACATCATATAACAAAAAAAATATATCAAAACATCATATAATAATAATAATATAGATCCATAACTTCATAAGTATTACAATTGATAACAATAGTTTGTGTTGAGGAACATCTACAAATAAAAGTGAAATCTGAAATAAAAATACTTATATTTAAAAGTTGTACATTTATGTTACGTATATAAAATTTAACATACACATCAAATATAAGTGAAATTAAAAAAATGAAAAAAAAGTGAAAAACTTGATTTTTAATGCATGTTAAGGACTAATTTTCTCTCATCATTAACACTTAGTTGAATCTGCCCAACATAGGATTTGGGGAGGTTTGATAATACACAGCCTTACCCCTACTTAAGTAGAGAGATTGTTTTTGGTAGAACCACATGTAAATATGATATGAAGATTTTTTTTAAAAAGTAATAATAGAAAATATTAAATAAAACAATACTAGCTTCAAAATCTTTATTAGCAGATGCAAGATTAGAAGACAGTTTGAAGAAAATAGCAGGTCAAATATACTTGGTATGTTGCAAATTTGTATAAATTATAAAAATACAAAAATTAATATTAAAAGTTTTTTTTTTCATCAACACCCATTACGGCAAAAAGAGTTTTAGGCAACGATATGTTTTCAACATCTTAAAAAGGTGTTGTTAAGAATTAATATAATGCAGCAGTTTTTAAAATGTTGCCTTCAATAATATTAAAAAGCAACAAAGAAAACAATTTGTTGCTACATATAAGAAAAGGCAACAAAATGAAAAAATGTTACAATAAAATCTTACATATGCAATATTTGGAATTGTTGATGTTGCAATAAAAAATTATATATGCAATTTTAATATCTATTTACATACTAAAATTGCTATAGTAATAATATCTAATATCATAATTAATCACGAGAATAAGTCCAGGATTATAAGTATTCAGTCAATATAATATGTCTGTATTATTTATTTTTAAAAATTATTTTTACAATTCAACAATTAAAATCAATCGAAAATAAAAGTCTATATGGTCTTACTCCAAACTCCAAACACATGACCCAATTGAATTTTTACTAGAGATGCATGTGTAAAAATAACCAAATGGTAGCCCTAGTTAGGTGTTAATTGACAGAGTTTCTTATTTTCCTAAGAAAGAAACTAGAAGATAAGTTTCAAAATATGAAAACTAGATCGACGTTAAGTTTTCTAACATAATCTGCCTTTGGTACCGTCATCAGTGAACAAGGAATTTTAAGATTTTGCTACTTAGATCACTTACTTCATCGTTAAATTTCATCTGAGGTGCGCTCTTTTCTTACCTCTTTTTATTTGTAGTTTGAAATATGTAATTACAAGTTCTTGCTATTTTTCTTTCTAATTCTCTATTGTGTTAAAAAATAAAAGGATTATTTGTTGTTCTTGGAACTTAACTAAAGCAATTCCATGTTTTTTGATCTTAAAAAACCTTCTACATGTTGATTTCTGATTACATGATCGATTGTTACTTCAACATCGTCGTTCCTATATAGATTAAGAGTCTCTATTTGTGATACTTTCTCCGTTCGGAACTTTTGGATGAGCACATCCTGTTATGGCATCATTAACCCTAAGCTAGATACTGGTTAAGCAATTTGGATTAGTAGATTGAAGATTTTGCAACTGATTTTTTATTTACTAGAAAATTTTAAACAAGTTTGCGAATAATATGTATAGTACTATTTATTTAATATATCCGCAAGTAATTCTTCTTCTTTTTGGTTAGTTACTAAACTTCTTATCTAGGAATGAACTTGTATATATATGTAAAATTGAAATAGCCTAAATGTGTTTTGTAATCAAGATGTGATTAAATTACTAGGTCATGGTGGCAGTATTAGTGCCAGAGAATTTGGAAAGAATATCCAGCTTGATAAAGTTGACCTGCTAATGTGGGAATGGGGAACAATTACAATTGTTGTGCTCTTAGAGGGATATGTGGGCAAACTGTATGGACAAGTGTCAGATATTTAGATAAAGTCATGATTAACATAATCTTCGCAGGATATCTCAACCAGATAAGAGGCTTCTAAAGAAGCATATCAAGCAATGGTCAAATCAGAAGAGATATTGTTAACCTGCAGTAGAACACAATATACTATAAAGAAAAGGGCTAGTATTTAACAAATTTGTCAATTAAAGAAGTAGTGAGCATGGTAGACAATTTTCATGTAAAAAGAAAACACATTACTTATTCAACTAAGTTGCACAGGTATTCTACATACTAACACTCAACAAGCACGTGCAGCTATACACAAATATTCACTCAACAACCATATGCAGCTACATTGGAATTTACTATGGAATAACATTCTCACAACACATTAGTCCAACTTTGTTCAATACTAAGGACCAAAATAGGTACAGATTTACTTGTGGCATTCCTTTTCAACATTCCGACTTAAGATAAACTAATTTTATTTCTGCAACCTATTCTCGAGTTTTATAAGCTATCTTTTTCAATTTGTACACTTTGCAGCCTTTTCTTTTAGGATATATTCCCTTATATTGCTGAGTAGTTTCTAGATATGTTGTTGAGTGATGATTCCAGATTTACAAATGAGTATCGATCTACCAAAAAGGACACAAATCTTTATGTAAGCTTGAAATTGTTTTCGTAGATCATTGATATAGAAATATTTGTTAATTGAATATATATGTACATCTTATATTCTTGAGGGACTTCATGTCTTCTATTTATGTTTGGCATTAATCTTTGAATATTCTTAACGTTTTTTCTAATAGCCTTAAATGTCACTTCTTGCTTCATATTTCTGTTCAACACATTGACTTTTCCATTCTATATAATACAAATCTGAATCTTGTTCTATTTTTTTTATATGACATATATAATGTAATTGTCATCTTTCTATTTTTTGCTATGCTAATTGTTTATGCTTTTTCTAGTTGACAAAGGTTTACTGAGAATCCTTTTCAAATTTCACTTTTTAGCATTTGTAACATTTGTATGCTTTAAACAAATGTTTGTTCACATTTAAAATGCACACAAGTAGACTCTATCATATAGCTACTCTTTTTAAGTGTGCCTATATTCAATCACTGCCTCTAGATGATGATATCCCAAATAGTGAATTTCATTCAACTTTTGTTGATTATTAAGGAAGCTCATAGGGTTAAACTGGCTTGGGGAAACCCTGTAACCCATAGAAGAAATAAAGGAGCGACTTTCGTGAGATATAACATGATATGCTTCATTTCTTCTCGTGTGGCCATATTGTGCCTTCCGAGAGCATTTTGCAAATTGTAGTTCCTTGTGGTCCTCTGAGTCGATTTTTTGATTTTAGATACATTTCTAGAAGCTCATTTATTGTGTTAAGCTTATAGCAACCTTGAGCCATTATCCTATCAAGAAAATAATTACTATGATTTTTATTGTATGAACATGCAAAGTCATCTTTTAATAACCTTTTAAATTTTCTTCTCATTTGTGGTTATGGGAGTTATGATATCATAGGGCATGTTATAGGACTAGTTGTTTGCTTGTCATAAATAGAAGTGACTAGTTTATTTCTATATTGGTTAATGTGTTTTTTATCATAGATTATGTAATTTTCTGTTCTAAATGGATTAAATGTTTCAAGTTTGTTGTGCCTAAAAAGTTCTAAAAATTACCTAGGCTATCCTACTCGCAAGTATACAAGGTAGTTGTAGTGATTACTCAGGGTTGTCTCCTACGGAGGTAAAATTAGTTCACTTAAATCAATTTTGAACAAAAATGAAAACAAATGCAATCCTAAACATTCTATCCCGATTGTTAAGTGAAGGCTTTTAAAAAAAGTCACAAAATAGAATGAAAAGTAAATGATTCAACCGGAAACAAAAACGAAAAGATTAATCGAAATGGAAGACTCTTGGGAATTAATTTCACTAATTTAATCTCCTATGTATGATTAAGGGAAATGATTGTTTAATTGTCTTACCAAAGTTAATAGTCGAATTCTAAGATCACTCAAATAATAGACTAAATCTAGTTTTTGCATTCGACAAGTTATTATCCGAATTAATTATGGAAACCTGGCTACCAATTACCACTTAAGTTAATATATTTCTAATTCATAACCTAAGCGTCTATAGTTTCTAGTTCCATATTAAACTTCTCCTATCGGTCTTTCGTTTAATATTAAAATGATGCAAAGTTTGGTCATACTATTACATCCATTCAGTTCAGAAACTACAACAATACATAAGACAATAATAAAATCCCTTATTTATGCATATTTAACTAAAATAACTATATTAATCCTCAAGAAAAGGATATCAGCCCATCATGAATGTCACAAGATTCATCATCATTAAACACTTCAATCCCATCTTTATCAGTATAAGTGAAGTATTTAAGCAATAAACCAAGAAAATAACAAAGGTAAACTGTCAAAAGCTACAGAGTATGGGTTTAGTTAAGCTAATAGAATAAGAAATCGACTAAACAACAGCTAACAATGCAACAAATAAGGACAGAGTAAGCAAACAAAGGTTGTTGTATGAATAAGTCACGGTGGTCTCCTACAACTCTAAATCCTTCTCCATTAGCTTTCACCTTCTGCTTCTGGTTGATGTTCATCAATACAACTGAATGCTCCTACTGCCTTTAGTTCTGTTGCTCTTCTTCTTCACCGACTATCTTTGTTTCTCTTCTCATCTTCCCTTCCTTCTCTTTATGCCTCTATTCCTAAATGTCTCTTTGTGTAGAGAATGAAGAGTGAAAGATGAATGATGAAAGATGAAAGATACTGCCACCACCCTCCTATCCTTTCTATTTGTAGCCTCTTCTAGGTTTAGGTTTTCATGCCCCTTCAACCTATAGCTGCCACGTAATAAAATAGCTAGATTAATGAAGTGCATGAGAATTTGCACGGGGTGACTATGTTTGTCACCCCCATAAGGGCTGGTCACCCCCATGCATAAGCTTGTATGACGGTGACTAAAGACACAATTGTCACCAACTAGTACAAAGTTTATATTATTGTGTTGTTTATAAAAACTGAATTATTAGGTTGTTAGTTTTTAGACTATATTATTTGTCTTGATTAAATTAAGGTCACAATAAAGTAGTTAATATTTCATTTTTTAGATATATCATAGTAGTTTTGCAATTCTAATATACCTTTTGTTGGACCCCGATCCCCTTCTTACTAGGAAGCATGTGTTTAGTTTATGTTGAGGTTTAATTTGATTAAATTGTTGTGGTTAGGTATTAATTATAATGTCTTTAGGGGTAGAATTTTTTTTTTTAAAGATTGATGGTATAAAAAAGAGAAATTTAGATTAAGTTAGAAAAGCTTATGGAGTTAGTTAGAATTGAAAGAACATGATCTTGTAGGGGCATGTTA
>JANQAP020000104.1:64521-80446 GCA_026874005.2 Erythroxylum coriaceum
CATGTGTTACAATCCCGTTGGACCACATGTTACAATTTTATTGGACCATGTGTTGCAATGCTATTGGACCATGTGTTTCAATTCTATTGGACCATGTGTTATAATTTTATTGGACCATGTGTTTTAATCTTATTGGTCCTTGAGTTAACTTTAGGAAAATTGCATATTGGTCCTTCTTCTTCCTTAACTTCCCACATTTTCCTATACTCTTATCAATTAATTTTATTCTCCTATGTCTTAATTTTCTAATGACATAAATTTCATGCAATTTGGTTAATTATATCGGGAGTTATACCCCAAAAACTACAGGCTATTCGAAATAAGGACATCAGCCAGAACTCAACTTCAAACCAGAATTCAAAACTCCTAGAGGTAGAATCAGATTTAGGTTCCTTCATGAAAGTTGTAGATAAATGTATCTAGTTTCATCTGAATTTAAAAGCATCCAATTTTGATGTCTACAGGTGAAGATATAGCTGAACTACCGAAGTTTGTTCAGTAGTTAAACCAAAATTAGCATATGACCATCATTTTTCCATCATTCAATTCTCATCATCTTAACACATATTCATGCCAATTCAAATCTCATAACACTTGTATTAATACATGCTATCGAGTTTGAAATTCCCTCAATGTTTAATTCTGAATTCCAACTCCAAAGAATAAGCCAATCATATGTGTATTGCCATAAATATGTAACATCTCATCTAGGGTATATATTGGGGCCTTACATAAACTGTAATGATGCTCAGACCATTGATTCACAAAAACATGTGAGAAATTTGATTATATATTTTTTAAAGTTTTTAAAGGTCCAGTTTGGGATTCTAATATTGATTCCTTCGATTTTGGTTTCCAAAAAGCATGCTCTAATATCCTCATTTTGGCTCATTAAGGAAGTGCCATTTTGGTAATTGTCCTTTGAAGAAAATCAATGTCCAACTTTAGACCTTAAATGAAATACAATATCAACTACTTGTTGCTTTGAGACCCTAAAGTTCAGTTGTAAACTTTATTGACTTTCGAACCATTGAGTTACGAAAAGATGTCATAAATTTGATATTGCATTTTGTTTAAGGTCTCAAAAGGGACTGCTTTCACATTTGGATTGGGTTTCCAAATTGCATGTTTTATTGTATTGATTGTCCCACAAAATGTATTATATTTAATGATGGGTAATTCTAGTAATTGCATGCTTTAAAATTGTAATGATGTGTCACTTGAGGCCTTAAATGAAATGCAACATGAAGGCTTTGTTGCTTTGTTGAGACCCCTCGGTCCAATTCTAAATTATACTGATGTTTAAAACATTGAGTTATCATAACATGTTGAAAATATGATATTGTATTTCATTTAAGGTTTCTAAAGGACTACTCTTGGGTTTATATGTTGATTGCTTTTATTTTGGTTTCTAAAAAGCATGTTATAATATCCTCCCACAAACCATATTATATCTAAGTTCCATTTTGGTAAATTGTCGTTTGAAGTAAATCAATTTTACACTGGAGACCTCATACGAAATGTAGTATCAATGGCTTGTTGCTTTGAGACCCTACGACGTATTTGTAAACCGTAATGGTGTTCGGATCATTGTGTTACAAAAAGATGTCGAAAATTTGGTATTGCATTTGCTTCATGGTCCTAAAAGGAACTGCTCTCATATTCGAATTTAGTTTACAAATAGCATGTTTAATTGTCTTGATTTTGCGCCACGATGTATTATATTTAATGATGTGCCATTCTAGTTATGCTTTAAAATGTCCAAGTAAATCAATATCTCACTTGAGACCTTAAAAGAAATGTAGCAAAGCATTGAGTTAATATAACATGTCGGACATATAATACCATATTTCGTTTAAGATCTCAAGGGACTACTATCAAATTCGAAATTTGGTTTAAAAAATGCATATTATAATGTCCTCAATTTGTCCCATAAAAATATTATATTTAAGGATGTGTCACTCCAGCAATTGCATTCCTTAAAAAGTCTCATTTAGTAAATCATTGCCCACTTGAGACCTTAAATAAAATGCAAGATAAAGGCCTTGTTGCTTTGAGACCGGTTGGTGACAAATTAGCATTACCAATGTCTCTGTGAACAAAGTTAAAGATCTGTGCTGCAACATGTTGAGCTAAATTGGACAATTCCAGAAGGGCTTTACTGCCCCTAAATGTTTAAGCTACAAATTCACGTGTTGATGATGGCTTGCCATATGTCAAATATCTGGAACTTTACGTCTGAAGACAGAACCATCTCACCTTAACAACAAAATATGGATAATACATTTTTTCTTTCAAGCCCCTAGGCTCAGAAAAATGCATAAAATATAGGCAGAATACAATAGTCATTAAGACATGAATATGGGCTATACATAGCATATGCAGTTAAAGTGAAGGAAGCAGAAGGGAAGGCATTTATGAGCAGAAATGCAATGCAACAACGTTAAAGGTTGGGACTGAAGAGTTACTACCAAAAACACAGAAAATTCTGGAATTGTCTTTTGGTTCTCCAAAGAAAAACAGGATCTAAACCATATTGATATTTTCATATGCACCTAGTTCATGTTCTGCAGGATTTTTAAGCCTGTGCCAGCTGAACCTACATAAAAAATCTCAGCAAGTAAGAAAATTTGGAGCTAAAAATGGGTCAAAAGAAGCTAATGTTGCTGCATTAGTAGCACTGGGTAATAAGCTATTGGTTCCTACTATTTTCTTTGACACTTGTGTCTGATTACATGTGAGTAGGTCAAAATATAACATGTAATATGTAAGACCTATAACCTAAAGAGCATATGGCATCGAAGAAACAGAAACATTATATATAAATAGTACTTGAAGCACATGACTACAGTTATAGTTGAGCTAATGTTGACTGCCTTGACCACTCTCCATCATATTCAACTCCATGTCATGAGTTGATCCAGGCTCATAGGCTTCCAGAAAACCAATTTTTGCTTTATTAGGTAAATCATGAGGATGAACAAATGGCACCCCGGGTGGCCACCCAATCTCCATTCTAATATTTGAACATGGGCTATCAAGAGCATGAATGTGATTCTCACAGTCTTTCAGGTTACAGAACCTTAGCTTGATCCCTTTCTTCTCTGCAATGTCCTGAACTCTTTCCTTCAGAACTCTCTGGGCAACAAGTCTAAGCCTCTTGGAAGGTGGCAGAGGTTTGCTTCTCGAATTATTTTTCCTCCTCCTTGTCAAAGTTTTCATACATCCTGTACGAGCATGTCATCGATCCAACGACCTGTTGTTAAAAGCTTCTCACTAAGAGCTATGAGCATACAAGAAAATGAAAGAACCAAGATGTAGATAGTATGGAGTATAAATGATATACATTTTGAAGTCATCAAACATCAAATTAACATTACATTAACGTCAAATCACAACATGGTTCAACTCTCCCAACTTTAGCTGCCATCTAAACAATAGAGAGAGATCCTGTCATTTATTCCTAGGGTAGAATTATGGCATCATTTTCATATACCATTCTGAACCGTAAGAATAGATACTAGTATCATAATACAATGCAATAATCATTTGAGTTATGCTCCACATTATAAAAATTCTCATGTATCATTTAAAATTTGGAGTTTTATCCTACCAAGCTTCTTATTAACAAGGTCAAGGACATAAAGCCCATAAAACTACATAGATAAAACCAAAAAAAACAAAATAGTTACTAGTTAAAGATCAAGAAAATTATATTGCAAGACTATGGCCTACCATCTTGAGATGCAGGGAAATTGAAATTTTGTATGCTATGTCTGTTAAAGATCTGATCAATAGGATGGGATCTTTGCATGAAATCATCGACTGTTATTGGTATCTGAAACTGAGCATCAACACCATGGCCAGCTGCCCTCATCTCTGAACAACTGAGGCTCGTCATTGATTTAGGCATCAGTTTAAAAGCCAAAAAACAGCGCCCATAAATGCTACACTGCATGTTATTGATCTCTGTTCTGTACAATGCAGGATTGACATAGCCAGCTGTTGCCTGGTAGAGAGCAAGACCAGGGTAAACAATAGCCTCTTGAGGACCAAGGTCTCCATCCACAAGAACCCACCGACCATGAAAGTCTCTCACATGTAAACCTGCCTTATCTGACTTAACAAGAGATATGAGACTTTTATCAACTTGGTGCTCATGATCAGGATACATAATTAGCTGACCATCTTCCTGGGCAGTTAAATTATGGCTTTGCGCTCCTTCAAAAGATTGCCTAGCATTACAACAAACAGATAGCACCGAAGAAGATATTTCTCGATTTCTCAAAGGGACATTATCAAGCACTTCAATAAAGGGAGAGCTACGCAAGTTCAAATAGAAGCTAATAGCATCCAATATATCCCGAGCTGCTTTACCAAGCAGGGAAAATATGTCAGACAAACCACCTGGAGGGCATTCTATTGCATTGTTGGACTCAATTGGAGTCAGGCCAGGTCTGTAATCATAGTTTTCTTGCCACAGTTGAGGATCAGCATAGTAACCTGTTGTCTTGCACCATTCGCGAGTGTCACCAGTATGAATCATATCTGCAGATGGATACAATGACCTTTGATGAAAATAGAGACGCGCAGAATCTAAACCAGATCTTAAAAGAGCACCCTCAGAAGCTGAAAACTGAATAATGGCGGCAGAGTATTGAGCAAGAGATTGTGATAAGGTTGAGATTGATAGTTTGTATGAATCAGAAGGAAGGCCTTCAGAGGGTATGAGATCACTGAGCTTCACACGACCCAAAGCTGGCAGGCCATTGTTTGCCATGAATACCTTTACTTTTCAGTTACTGGAGGATAGACTTGAAGCCAACACCCAATTACCTATATACAGCAGACAGAAGAAGGCAACAAATTGTACGCCTTAGATGCTTATACCTTTGAAGAAAAGGACAACAAGCAATATGGACAAATAAGAAATGTAAACACAAAAGCTTATGCAATTTCCAGTTACAATCCAAATAATGAAACAATCATTAAGCTGCAAAAGCAAATAATCATTGCAATAGCCCAAATTCTTTCCCTTCAACAAGCAAGTTGCACCAGCTAAGGTAAGAAAATTAACTTTTGCGAGAAGTTTGTTATGAATAGTTAATGCAAAAATGCATATATGGGTCCCTAACATTCCAACCCAGATTATAAATTTGTGAGGTGAAGACATAAGATCACAATTTTAAATTCATTAAATTTTCTTTTGAGCATTACCATAGGTTATTTCAATCAACGGCAACAACATCGGCAGATCCTTCAGTAAAAACCATAACAAAGAGGTATACAATAGACGCCACCAAGATACTCAATCCCAATGTACATTATTCAGAAGAAAATTACAAAGAAAAGGTCTAATTTTCTTTAGAAATGAAGAAACAGTGTAGACTTTACATACCAACAAAGAGATAAGAAAACGAATACATTTACTAGTGGAATAAAAAAGGCAGGTGAAGTAAAATCTAACGTATCATAAGCGCTGTTTCAGAGAAAGCGAAGATTAGTTATTAGTGGTATTGCCACAAAAAGGCAAATGCCTTCTTACATGAGATTCCTTTTGCGATATTCAAGGGGGTGGTGAGAGAGAGGCGAGACCCTTCTAAATTTGAATAATCTGAAGATTCTTACAGCAGCTCTCGATCATAGCAGCTTAGGTACGAAGATTGATACAAAGATAGAGAGATTTTGAGTTAGGGCAGCAAAACCAAGTAGGAATAAGCATTCCCCCCGCCCCCCCTGAACATTTGGTTGCTCAGCGTCCCATTTCTTTATTTTCACTTAGGACCGACCATCTAATTGAAATATATTAAAAAGGTCAAATGAGTAATTTACTTTCAAGTAATAAAATTATAATATCATAATATTATATACTTTTTCTTTTTCTTTTTCTTGATTATTGTGCTTCATATTTTTCTAGAAATTATCAAGTGTGAAAGAAAATTTAATGAGTGTGATTCCTTTTTCTTAATGTCTTTTTGTTATAATTTAAAAATCATATTTGTCTTAATATCTTTGTTATTTTTCAAAAATTATAAATAATAATAGTTGTAAGGAAATATGAATCTTGTTGTTTTTGTCAACTGTGATAAATGCTTTCCAAAATTTTTTATCAAATCTAATTTGTTCTCATTTTTATTGATCTTTCTCTTTTCTTTTTCCTTTTTCTTAATTGTAACCATAATTATTTTTAACATGAATGTTACACTCTTAAGTTGATAATAAACATAAAGATCAAGCATTGATTTGCTTTACCTTCAACTTTAAGATTGAGTAATGAACTCATATAAACCTTAGAAAGCTTAATTGATAAGTTGTAAATACTATATTTAACACGATTAATTATATAGTCATATGGTAATTTTGATAGGACAATGTGAAATAGGATAGGCATATGATCAAGAATCAATATGTGTCCATTAAAGGATTTGATCAACATTGTGAACCATACACCTATGTGCTGAATTGTTTTCTTAATATAAAATCCGTAGGAATAAATGTTAAGGACATTGATTAACACATATTTGTGTCCAAAGTCATGTTCTTTAGTGGTTTTATTCCACACAATTATTTACATGCCTAGGTGTTCATGTTAGTTTATGCCTTTGCAGCCAATCAATTGGATATAAATTAATGTATGACATTAATTTTAATTAACGAAAAAGCTTTCTTTATCTTTGTGTATTAATTTAATTTCATTTGATGTTTTAATACTAAAGGTAAAATCCCTTGAACAATTACTGTATAATTGAAATTATGATGAGATTATAATTGTGAGATTCAATTTACATTTACGTATTATTCATAAATGTTCCTAGTTGTAGTTTCATTGAGATGGGATATCGTTGAAATGGTAAAACTAGCACACATTATGTTCTTTCTTTTGAAGAAAATAATTAGTCTTATAAATTAAAGTATGGGTATACTTAAAACTAATGTGTAGGTGATTATTAGAGAATAAGTCACTGAATTGACCCGTATATGAGAATCCTGAATGGAATATTATTCATGTGTCTGTGAATTTCCTCATAATAATGGTTGTATAATTGATCCTTTAACTTGAGATTACCAAGGTATCTCGTATGGAAATTATTATGTTTTGATGCTACTTAAGAATCGTCATAGGATAATTCAGTCGGTAGTACTTGGATGCAATATGAATCGTATGGAGATAGTTGAGTAAGTCAATAAAGGATTCATCACTGTAAAGTAATTAGAGAGAATGTTCTACTGTTCTTGATTAGTAGTGATTTATGGAATTCACTGGCCAGATTAAATTGACAGTTGAAAAGGTGTTTTCAAATTTCAATTATAAATCAATTATTAATTAGCAAGAACAAACAGATTGGATGAGAAGAGTAGACATTATATCCATATTCTGTCCAATTGGAACATTTGATGACAAAAAGATCAAGTTATACATCATAACCATGCATGGATAGGTTAAGTCAACTACTTTGACATTTCTGATATTTGGGTGGTCATGACATATTGCTAGACGTCAATCTGGATGTATGATTATAAATTGTTTAGTTAAAGAATTAATAATAAATTAAAAGAAGTTTTAATTTATCTGATTCTAATTGTGAATTAGAATTAGAATTTATAATCATTACCAATATATTAGGAACCTAATGAGTCACACATCAAAGAGTAATTTGTAAAAGAAAAATAAATTGAATTAAGTTGGACTTAATTATAAAGTTTGAGCAACTTTAGGGATCAGATATGAGATATTTGATTTTATTAAAATTAAATTAATTAGAATTAGAATTTGATTTTAGTTATAATTAAAGAATTTAATTTTAATAAAAAATTAAAAATCTTAATGATTTTCTATAAATAGGAAGAACATTTTAAAAGCTAGCACTTCTATCTTCTTCCTCTCAAAAGGGTTTTGAGAACTTGCCCTATGGATACTATCATAGGTTGGATGTATGAACAGCTCGTGGTTGACAAATCGAGAAAAATTTCAAAGGATTTTCAACAGGAACATGAATAAGGTACGATTTTTTATGATTCATATTATTGTTTTATTTAAGTTAATCTATTATTGGGATCCGATCAGAATTTGTAAAAAATTTTATTTTCCACTGTGGATGTGATTCACTCATGGTTAGATTCCTACAATGGTATTAAAGCCTCCGTTTTGTGTTTAACTTGGTTTAAGTACTTGATTGTTATTGATTTTGATAAAAAGTAATCTTTTATGCTACTAGTTTTGTCTTCCCGAGACTGTTTTTTGTCTGTTTCTGAATTGTGTTTGCGCATGTTCTATAATTTTTCTAATAACTTAATTCGCATGCGTGTATCTGAAATTTGTTTCCCTACTCTTGCGTTTTAAGTTCTGAAAAATCTAAAACCTAAAGACAATGCATATGTGGTTGAATTTACTGTCTATGTAGTTCATGCGATATATTGCATTTGATGCTGACATATTAATTCTGAAATTTATTTTGCATCTACTATTTGTAATTTAATGCAATTCTTGAAATTGTTTCTATGTTTTCACAATTTGGTTCTTCAACACCTTGTGTTTTCAATTATGGAATTATGTTTGCCCATTTGTTCTGGAACCTTAACAGACAAATCAGAATGTGCGATCTAAAAACCCAACTCTTCTCTCAATATGTTGCTTATTAAATATCTGAAAATATTGTTTTCTCTACACTTGCAATTTTCTTATTACCTTGTCTGTTTCTACTGCATTTATGGATTACATAAACAATTGGCTTAAAAACCACTTGAGAAATGTCTCACTAGTGGTGAAATGTTGTTGATGATTTTGGAACTGTGTCGCCATTAATTGGCATCACTACCATGAAACACAATGGGTGAAAAATCACTCATGGATGCAAGCGGTGAGCAACTCAGCAGTGACAATTCACCGGTGTGGAGGGTTGACAATCGACAGTTGAAGTAGTTGGAGGAACATGGGAGCTTTAGAGAATGAGGGAGCATGGGAGGCAGTTCTCAAAAACGCGGGAGACATTTTTGGAGAAGACGATGGACGCATGTGAGTCACGCGCCAACCGTCTCGAGGGCACATTCGTAGCAATTGCACGGGCCATTTAACACCATTGTACGCGTTCATACAGATGCTCCTGCTAACTTTCTGGCACGTGCACTGACGACCTTCCTCCTTTCTTTTATTTGTTTAATATTTTAAAAACCTTAAATTTCAATATTAAATTAATTTAATGTAGATTAAATTAATTTATACTCCTAATAAAATTGAAAAGTGTTTTACTAAATTTTAAAAATTATTTTCAAAGGGATTTTTTATTAGGAAAATTTTTGGAATTTAATTTAATTTTTTGAAAGTTGAATTATTAAATTAAATTTGTTGTCAAATCAATAATTAAAATCAAGCAAAAGTTTTAAATAATTTCTTTCATAATTAGAAATTATAAATATAACGAGATTATATTATTTAAATGAGATTGAAAATTTTTGAAATTTTAAATCCCTCAATAAAATATTAAGTAAATGTTAGGAATGTGTTAGTTGCATTCCATTATTTGAGAATAAAACCAAAATTCTATTTATTACTTGGGTTGTTGAGTAAACTCGAGGTCACTTTAACACAGATACATTTTATATTAAATTAATGGGTCCTATTTAACTAAATTTATATAATTTGGATAAGCAAACTCATGATCATATGGATTTAGAAGCAGGGTTAAGATGTGAGCAGGAGCACGGATCACCATGAAGTTACCATGAATGACAGAGGTAAGGGAGAAAAGCTAGCTATGCCAATTGGACCCATAACCAGAGCTAGGGCCAAGAGACTTAAAAAGGCTCTCTATGCGCATGTGGGCTATCTTTTGGAGAGGATGGACCAGTCCAAGCCTATGGGAGGAGAGCTTTATGGATCCCAGCCTAAATTGATCCATCTAACTCAAATCCTTGGACGGGATACTGTTGGGACGTGAAGACTTGAAGACTTGGACTATTAAGCCCATACATTAGACCTTTTAATTATTTTAAGTTAAGACATTTTTTCTGTTTTGGGCTAACGTTAAAGCCCGATTACTTATTATTAAACCTAGGTATAAATAGGTTCATTAGGGTTATTGTAGGATGAACTATTATCTTGTGATTGAGTCATCAGCCATAGTGAGGTTTATTCCTCTTGTTCTTGTTTCAACACGAATCAATAATTCACTTATCAATTTTTCCCAAATTGTGGCGTGTTTGTTTGATTCAACCTTCTTAGATTTTGTTCCGATCATCTAGGTTGCTCGAATCATGTATTCATAAGGTCTAGTAGGGATTGAACCTTGCGTATCCTCTTATTTTGTTGAATTTCAAATTTTGTTCTTCCTTGTCCTTCCTTGCTGAAACTTCCAAACATTCACAAACCCATTAATCCGATGCCATCATCATTAACATCTGAGGATTTTTGGACAACCCTTCATTGAATCACCTTCGTGTGTGCGTCAATTGGTATCAGAGCATTGATGTGAGGTAAATTCTTATCTACTTCAAAGCAAAATTAAGGTTTGTTTGTCACCTTCATTTAATTTTACTCCTTCAAACCCATCGACTTCAACCAAACCTAGGGTGTGAAAAATTTCGGAAAAAAAGTTTGAAAAAATACAAAAAAAGTTTGAAAAATCAGAAAAATTTGAAAAAAAGAGACTAAAAAGCTGAAAAAATCCAAAAAAATCTATTGATCGAATTTTTCAATTACATTGCTTGATCGTTCGAATTGAATTATTTCCTTATTAATTGTCTTGTGCAAATTGCTTACTCATTAGGAGCTATAATTGGGCACCTAGTGGCATAATCGTTGGATTCATATTGCAATTTGTTTGAAGGTATACTATACTTCTTTGGGATAGTTGATCAATAGAAACTTATTCCAACTTATGACTTGAATTTTAGAGGAAATTGAGTGGTAAGAGGCAAGAGTGTGTGAGTGCAATTGAGGGCAAAAGGCCATGACTTGTAAAACACGAGTGACTTTGATTTGAGTGAAACACGTGAGGGAGTGTTGTGAGGCTGTTTATTGCTAATATTTGTTTTGCAGGAAGAAATTAGTCTACACAATGTCTCAGGAAGGAGGAGAACATGAAGAGAACTGAATTAGAGAGGTGAATGCTTTCACCTTGAGAGCCATTCAACAACAGTTCGAGAGGTTTAATCTGACCTTTACCAAAATGAGGGAGACAATAGAGAGGCAAGGTTAACAGATTGCGGAGCTCAGGCGTGGAGGACGTGGGGAAGCTCCAACTAGGCATGTCGCATTTCGACAGCAAGCACCTCCTTTTTATTGACTGCCACCACCATGGTATGAGGTTGAGGAAGAAGAATTCGATGAGAAGGAGGAGGAGTATAGGGAGCGCATGCCTAGAAGGGCTAGGAGAGGAGAATCGCTCAACAGGTGAGATGGAGACCTCAAATCTATCAAGATACAAATTCCATCCTTCAATGGTAGGAATGATGTTGAGGCTTACTTGGAGTGGGAGCAAAAAGTGGACTTGATTTTTGAATGCCACAACTTCTCGGAGGAGAAAAAGGTAAAGCTTGCTATTGTTGAGTTCACTGAGTATGCATTAATATGGTGGGATAAGTTGGTGACGTCTCGAAAGAGGAATGGAGAGTACCCCATTACTACTTGGGCAGCAATGAAGGCATGTATGAGGAAGCCTTTTGTTCTTTCATATTATTACCGGGAGATGTATCAAAAGCTCTAAGGACTCACACAAGGGTCTAAGTCAATGGAGGACTACCACAAGGAGATGGAGATAGCCATGATCTGAGCTAATATTGAGGAGGACCCAGAGACTACTATGGCACATTTCTTGAGTGGGTTAAACTGGGAGGTAGCCAATGTGGACACTATGTGGAGATTGAAGACATGGTGAACATGACCATAAAAGTGAAGAGGCAACTCAAGGTTAGAGTGACAGCAAGGGTGGAACGAGTTCTAGCCAGAATTGGAACTCAAAATGGGCCAAAAGGGAGGAGAGGTCGAAGGACAAGGGTGTCGACTTTAAAGAGACTCCAAAAAGGCCGAATGTGGGGGCTGAAACAGAAAGTACACCTAACACCCAAGCATCTTCTATAAACATTCTAGTGTTAAATGCTTTAAATGTTTAGGTTTGGGTCATATTGCATCCCAATGCCCTAATAAGAAAGTCATGTACATGAGGGATAATGGGATAGTTGAGTCTGAGGATGATAGTGAATGTGATCCCTTGCTATGTGATGAAAATGATAGTGATGATGATTTCGTGGAGAGGGCTGCCATAGGAGAAGCACTTGTTGTTAGGAGGGTTTTGAGTGCTCAGGTAAAAGAGGAGGCTTTAGATCAGAGAGAAAACTTATTTCATTAGAGGTGTTTAGTGGGAGGAAAAGTTTGTAATCTGATCATAGATGGGGGTAGTTGTGCAAATTTAACTAGTATGACTATGGCAACTAAATTGGGGTTAACATGTAGGAAGCATCCTAAGCCATACAAGTTACAATGGTTTAATGACAGTGGTGAGGTGAAAGTGACAAAGTAAGTGTTAATGTCATCTTCAGTGGGTAGATATAAGGATGGGGTACTTTGTGATGTGGTACCTATGCAGGCAGGTCATTTTTTGTTAGGGAGACTATGGCAATTTGATAGGTGTGTAGAGTATGATGGGTACACCAATAGGTACTCCTTTAAATTCAAGGGTAGAAATTTCATCTTGGCGTCATTGTCACCTTATGAGATCTACTTGGACCAGATCAAAGCAATGAAAAGTGAGAAGGGTTCGGGTAGTGAGGTTCAAAAAAAAGAAGAGGAAAAAGAGGCCCAAAAGGAAAATTAGATTTGCCCAATAGGGAGTGACTGCACGAGTGAGGAAAAGAAAGTGGGATATGCAGGAGAGAAAAGTGCAGAGAGAGAAAAAAGAGTGAGAGAAAAATTAAAAAGGTGAGCTTGTTTGTAAAGGGAAAAGATTTGAGGAGAGCATGTGGAGAGAAAAGAGCACTTATACTAGTTAGATATAGGGAGTGTTTTATGGTAGAAACTAACCCTAAACAAGATCTGCCAAGTGTTTTTAAGTCTCTTTTGTAGGAATATAGAGATGTCTTCCCTGAGGAGATACCTAAAGGGCTACCACCCTTACGGGGTATTGAGCATCAAATTGACTTTATGCCCGAAGCTCAAATACCAAACCGACTAGTCTATAGGAGCAATGCTAAGGAGACAAAGGAGCTTCAAAGGCAAGTGGATGAGCTATTAGAGAAGGGTCATGTGAGGGAAAGCTTGAGTCCGTGTGCTGTTCTTGTCTTGTTGGTGCCAAAGAAGGATGGAACGTGGAGGATATGCGTGGATTGTAGAGCTGTGAACAAAATCACTGTAAAGTATAGACATCCCATTCCTAGGTTAGATGACATGTTGGATGAATTGCATGGTGTGTGCATGTTCACAAAAATTGATCTAAAAAATGGTTATTATCAAATTCCAATGCAACCTGGGGATAAATGGAAAATTACTTTTAAAACTAAGTATAGGTTGTATGAGTGGTTAGTGACGCCTTTTGACTTAACTAATACACCTAGCACCTTTATGAGGTTAATGAATCATGTTTTGCGTGAATTTTTAGGCAGATTTGTAGTTGTTTACTTTGATGATATTCTTGTCTATAGCACTACATTGGATGAGCATGTCATGCATGTAAGGTATGTTCTTGATGTGTTAAGAAAGGAGAAGTTGTATGCGAATCTTAAGAAGTGTACGTTTTGCATTGATAAGTTGAATTTCTTAGGATTTATGGTTAGTTCGAAGGGAGTTGAAGTGGATAGTGAAAAGATGAAGGCTATTCAAGAATGGCTGATGCCTAAGAGTGTGAACGAGGTGAGGACTTTTCATAGACTTGTTAGTTTCTATAGGAGGTTTGTGAAGGATTTCTCTACCATTGCTGCACCTTTGATTGAGGTAATCAAGAAAGAGAGAGGTTTTACATGGGGGAGGAGCAAGAACGTGCATTTAACTTGTTAAAAGAAAATTTATATTCTACTCTTATTCTTTGTTTGCCTAATTTTGATATAATGTTTGAAGTTAAATGTGATGCTTCTGGGATTGGTATAGGTGTTGTATTGTTACAAAAAGGAAAACCAGTTGCATACTTCAGTGAGAAGTTGAGTGGTGCCCAATTAAACTATCTGACCTATGACAAGGAACTCTATACCGTGGTAAGAGCATTGGAGGTGTGGTAGCACTACCTTCAACAAAAGGAGTTTGTCATTCGGACGAATCACGAGTCGCTTAAGCATTTGAAGAGCCAAGGTAAGTTGAGTGAAAGACATGCAACTTGGATGGAGTTTTTGGTGACCTTTCCATACGTGCTGCACTACAAGTAAGGGAAGGAAAATGTAATGGCCGACGCCTTATCTAGGAGGTATTCCTTAATCTCTACCCTTAGCTCTAAGTTGTTAGGATTTGAGAAAATTAAGGAATTGTATACCACTAATGTGGATTTTGCTAGTGTGTATGCTACATGTGAACATGGTGTATTTCGCAAGTACTTTAGGTCTGATGGTTATTTATACCATGGAAATCAATTGTGTGTACCTCCTTGTTCTTTGCATGAGCTATTTGTGCCAAGACATTAGACATCTTGTATGAACATTTTTATTGGCCATGTATGCGCAAGGATGTGGAGTGTGTGTGTAACTAATGTATTACTTGTAAACAGGCCAAATCCACTTCTAAACCTCATGGATTGTATACCCCTTTGCCTTTACCTATTGATCCTTGGATGGATATATCTATGAATTTTGTTATGAGTTTACCTAAAACAAAGAGGGGGTTTAATAGCATCATTGCATGCCATAAGACTGATGATACCGTGCATGTTGCTGATTTGTTCTTTAAAGATGTTGTCCAATTGCATGGTATTCTTAGGTCTATTGTTTCGGATAGAGATGCTAAGTTTTTTTAGTCATTTTTGGTGTGTATTGTGGGGGAAGTTAGGAACTAAACTGTTATATTCTACTATTTTCCACCCACAGACTGATGGACAAACTGAGGTTGTGAATAAAACCTTGGGGACTTTGTTGCGTACTGTTGTAGGGAGAAATTTGAAAACTTGGGGTGATTGCTTGCCATTCATTGAGTTTGCATATAATAGATGTGTGCATTCTACCACAGGATTCTCGCCTTTTGAGATTGTTTATGGGTGTAATCCTTTGATTGTTTTGGATTTGGTTCCTTTACCTCTGCATGAGTTGTCTAGTACAGATGGGAAGAGGAAGGCCGAAATAGTGAAGGAGATTCATAAGAAGGCACGACAACACATTGAGGAAAGAAACAAGGTCTATGCTCGTTAAGCCAATAAAGGACGGAAGTTGGTGACTTTCGAACCTGGAGATTGGGTGCACCTTAGGAAGGAGCGTTTTCCAACTCATAGGAAATCCAAGCTGGCCCCGCGAGGTGATGGTCCTTTCGAAGTCATGGAGAAAATCAATGACAACACTTACAAGATAGGCTTTCCAGGTGAGTATGATGTGTCTGCTACCTTCAATGTTGCTGACTTATCTCCTTTTAATATGGATTCAGATTTGAGGACAAATCTTCTTGAGGAGGTAGGGGCTGATGTGAGCAGGAGCGCAGATCGCCATGGAGTTAGCATGAATGACAGAGCCAAGGGAGGAGAGCTAGTTATGCCAGTTGGGCCCATAGCCGAACCTAGGGCCAAGAGACTTAAGGGGCTCTTCATGCGCATGTGGGCTATCTTTTGGAGAGGATGGAACAGTCCAAGCCTATAGGAGGAGAGTTTTATAGATCCCAGCCCAAATTGATCCATCTAACTTAAATCCTTGGACCGGATACCGTTGGGAGGCGAAGACTTGAAGACTTGGATTATTAAGCCCATACATTAGACCTTTTAATTATTTTAAGTTAAGACATCTTTTTTTTTATTTTGGGCTAACCCATGTT
>JANQAP020000104.1:122119-137974 GCA_026874005.2 Erythroxylum coriaceum
TAATTCACATATATACCGGGAAATGTCATGAATGCATGTACAGTCATTTACATGTGCAAAATTCCTTATTCACTTACTTGTGTATGCATGAACATATCAATACAATTTTTAAGCACTTATAACCTATTCCAAATGACTATTTTACCCTTCCCATTGGTGAGGGGATGTTACATTTTCAACAGAGTATACAGTAGCAACTTCAGCAAGGTATATAACAAATTTAGCAAGAGACAAAATCAAGCATATAGAACATGGAAAACCAAATAGTGAGGTTCAACTATCTAGAACCACAAAGTGGAGGAAAACTACCATCTTAACTTGAGGTTTACCCGAAGAATGTTAGTGTTATAGCCTTGAGGAGCGAGAAGGAGATTGAGGTTCCCAAGAGAACTCCATCGAGGATTATCAATGAAGAAAAAATCAAGAAGGAGATGGGAAAGGAAGAAAACCATTCATTAAATACAAAAATAAACTTTGGAAGAGATAATATTGTTAAGACTAATCCTCCATCTTTTCCTACAAGATCGACAAGTTTGAACAAGGAGGAGAAAGATAAGCAGATATTAGAGACTTTCAAAAAAGTGTAACTAAACATACCTTTGCTCGAAACAATTAAGCAAGTAACGAGGTATGCAAAATTCCTCAAAGAACTATGTACGTAGAAGAGAAAGCTGAGAGGTAATAAGAAGGTGATGATGTGAGAGAATATGTATGCAGTTTTTAAAAAGAAGATGCCTCCAGAATGTTGGGATCCAAGTATCTTCACCATTCCCTATAAAATTGGTATCACTATAATTAATAGAGGTATGCTAGATTTGGGAGTTTAAATTAATGTTATGCTTCCTTGAATTTGGGCCTTTTGAATGAAACAAGTGTTATCGTACAATTAACTGATGGCACTAACACTTACCTTGATGGTGTGGTTGAGGATGTTTTGGTGCAGGTGAATAAATTAATACTTCCTGTGGATTTTTATGTTATTGATATAAACGATGACACTTCATACAATCCCATACCTATCTTGTTGGGGAGACAGTTTCTCAATTCAACTCAAATTAAGATAGATGTTCGTGAGGGCACCCTCACGATGAAATTTGATGGGGAAGTGATTCATTTAAACATTTTTTATGCCATAAAACATCCTCATGATGATCATTGTGTTTTCTTTGTTGATGTGATTGATCCTCTAGTGTAGGAAATGTTTAAATTAAGCTACAAGGATCATCTAGAAACAATCTTGACTGAGCATATGGAAGCATAAGCTAACAATGATGTTGAAGTGGGAGAACAGTTGATGGAAATGGCAGCTACATTGGATTTGTTGGAGCACTCTCCTAAAAGGTATGATTTGGCTTCCATGCAATTATCTGAATCTCTCGCTAAGTTACTACCTTCTGATGTGCGGGAACTTGAAGTGCAACTAAAGCCACTCCCTTCACATGCTTATTTGGGAGATAAGTAAACTCTCCTAGTTATCATTTCTATGGAGTTGACTTCGAATCAAGAAGAAAGATAGGTTCGAATGTTGAGGGAGCATAAAAAGTCCATCAGATGGATGACCGTAGATATCCAAGGAATAAACCCTTTTATATGCATGCATTGTATTTTGTTGGAGGAGGATGACAAGTCCACAAAGCAAGTTTAACGTAGGCTAAATCCTCCGATGATGGAAGTTGTGAAGAAGCAATTGCTTTAGCTTTTTGATGCTGGGGTTGTTTACTCAATCTTTGATAGTAAGTGGGTAAATCCTATTTAGGTGGTTCCAAAGATGTCTAAAATTATGGTTGTGACAAATCAGGAAGGTGAGTTGGTTCCCAACTGAGTGTAAATCGAGTGACAAGTTTGTATTGATTAGAAAATTAAACTTAGTGACTCATAGAGACCATTATTCCTATTCCCTTTATTGATCAGATGTTTGAGAGATTGGCTGGTTATGACTATTATTGCTTTCTAGATAGATTTTCAGGTTATCTTTAGATCCTGACTACACATAAAGATCAAGAAAAGACCACCTTCACTTGCCTATTCAATATATTTGGTCATTAAAGGATGCCATTTGGATTATGTGACACACTCGCCACGTTCTAAAGATTTATAGTGAGCATTTTTTCTGAGTATGTTGAGAAAATCATTGAGGTGTTCATGGATGATTTTAGTGTTTATAGTTCATCCTTTGATGAATACCTTAAGAATCTTGCTATTATCTTGGAACGATGCATTGAACCAACCTTGTACTGAATTGAGAAAAAAAGTCATTTTATGGTGGATCAAGGTATAGTTTTAGGTCATGTTATATCTTTTAAGGGTATAAAGGTAAATAAATCTAAACATGTAAATAAATCTACAATTGATCTCATTTTTTCTTTACCTTACACCTCAACTATGTGGGAAGTGCATTCTTTTCTCAGGCATGTAGATTTTTATTGTAGATTCATCAAAGACTTTTTGAAGATAGGCGCACCATTATGCAAGCTGTTACAACATGATGTCTGCTCTGAGTTTGATGATAAGTGTAAAGAAGCCTTTAACAAACTTAAGGAGATTTTGACATCTCTACTGGTTATTCAACTGCCAAATTAGAGCCTCCCTTTTAAGATCATATGTGATGCAAGCGACCATGCAATGGGGGAGGTTCTAAGATAAAGAGTGGGCAAAGCTTTGCATGCCATCTATTATTCCTAAAAAGTTCTTAATCCAACTTAATTGAATTATTTTATAATCGAAAAAGAACTTTTTCTGTGAGTTTTGCTTTAGAAAAATTCCAGTCATATTTGGTTGTTCTTAAAGTTATTGTTTATTCTGATCATCCTACTTTACGATACTTATTCACAAAGAAAGAAGCAAAACCAAGACTGATCAAATGGATTCTTCTCCTTCAAGAATTCTAGTTGGAGATAAGAGATAAGAAGGGGTAGAAAATGTCATTGCTGATCACCTCAGTCGATTGATTAAAGAAGAAGATGACACCCCTTTGCGAGAGACATTTCCAGATGAACAATTGCTTACTGCCAATATGACACCACCATAGTATGCATATATTGTGAATTTCTTGGTTCCTAACAAATTACCTATTGGTTTGTCACAGAGGGATCAACTTAGGAATGGAGCGAAGTACTACATTTGGGATGACCCATATCTATGGAGGCATCATGCAGATCAAGTCATCAAGAGGTGCATACCTGAAAGTGAAACATCTTATCCTTTTGCCATTTATATGCGTGTGGAGGACACTTTGGAGTAAAAAGGATGACCCATAAGGTTTTGGAGAGTAGTTTCTACTAGCTCTCATTGTTCAAGGATGCATACATCTTCTACTAGTCATGTGATAGGTACCAATAGTCAGATAACTTGTCCTGTAAAGATCAATTTCCACAAACTCCTATTCTTTTATGTGAAATTTTTTATGTTTGGTGTATTGACTTTATTGGACCTTGCACTTCATATTTTGGTCTTAACTATATATTTCTTGCAGTTAATTATGTTTCAAAATAGGTGGAAGCTAAAGCCACCAGAACTAATGATGCCAAAGTTGTTGCAAGTTATGTTAAAGCTAACATCCTTTCTAGATTTTGGATGCTAAAGTCAATCATTAGCGACAGGGGAACCCATTTTTACAGCAAAGTGATGGAAACACTCTTCAAGAAATATCACATCATATATAAGGTTTCCACATCTTACTATACCCAAACCAATGGATAAGTTGAAGTGTCAAATTGGGAAATCAAGTCAATCTTGGAAAAAAGTGCAGCCAATAGAAAGGATTGGAGGATAACGCTAGACAACACATTATGGGCCTACAGGATGACTTATAAAACATCAATCGGGATGTCTCCATATAGATTAGTGTTTGGTAAGTCATGTCACATTCCGGTGGAGTTGTAACACAAGGTGTATTGAGCTATAAAAAGATGCAGCATGAATTTGGATGATTCAGGTATGCGTAAGAAGCTGCAATTGTAAGAATTGGAGCAGATTTGAAATGAATCATATCATAACACAATGATATATAAAGGGAAGATGGACGCTTTTAATGATAAGATGATTTCAAAGGCTTTAAGTGATAAGATGATTTCAAGGAAATTTTCGTTGTGGGTCAGAAAGTGCTTCTATATCACTCCAAACTCAATTATTCCCAGATAAGTTAGGTTCCCATTAGGCTGGTGTAGTACCCCACTCCCATCTGACACGTGTCTGTACGTCCCTCAAATATTTGAGCACATGCCCGGTGGAAGTGTTGTGCTAGAGAAATCACATCTCTTATCATGGCATCATAATTAAAACACACATATCACAATCTAAAAATCAATTCCTTATTTTCATTCATAAAACACAATGTACATTGTAGCATTACAAACATCATCCATATATGTACAATATCAAAAACTAATCAGAGTTTACAGCTTTGTTTACAAAATATGCTACATAGATAAGGAACTATACAAAAGTTTTATCTATCACTTTAGTCTTAGCTGACCAACCTTTGAGCCATTTCTTCTATCAAAAACAGTACTAGGTTTCTTCTAAGTTGTCTTAGAAGTTAATTCCCCTCTCTCATAGCTGAAAAGTCAATGTTGCAATTTTAATGAGTTTTACGAACTCAGTGAGTTAACCATCCTCGATGGCTCACCCACGTCACATAACATAAATAGTTCATATTTCAAATTCACAGACAATTCATATAATTATATAATGGGTATCTTTTCATTAATTATGATATAGCGTCACATAACACTTTGTTCACTTATTTCACATTTCACGTTTAGAATAGTTAACGAATTATTTCAACCACTTAAATTATACATACCAAATGTATATGCAATGCACATGTGACTCACATTTAATTATTACATTATTATGATCGAGTTCCTTTTTCACTGTTCCGTATCCATTGTGGATATCGGGCTTATTAATAACTGTCCTATATCTGTTGGGGATATCAGGCTCATTATACATAGTGAGTCGGAGACTCTTACCACATTATGAGCTTTAAGCTCTTTTTCGCTGTAGACTCCAGTCATAACTGCCTTTATCTTTTCATACATATCATGTAATGAATGCATCACATCACATATGATCAATCATTCACTTGGTTTCAGTATGCACATTCACTTACACATTTCATCAGACCTAAGTCTGGCATTCAACAATAATGTTAAGTGCACTTATTTTTATCAAATTCACATACAATGAGCACTTCCAATAGGATTTTCATGTATCAAATGCCTTAGATAATCAATGTATGGAATCAACACATTCGCTTCACATAATAATTCAATACAAAATTTAAAACAAACAATTAATCAGTGCCAGATCATCTAGGTTACTCACAATATGCTCTAGATAGCTATTACCTCAACATCTCGGCAATGTCTGGATGTGGTCTATTTGTTCTTCTATATTATGCAACATATACATATTTATAGATTACTAATTTTCACAATCACATTAACACTCAATCATACACATATGTATATGTGTTATGCATAATGCATGGTCAATGACAATCCTAGGTATATTTCCTTAATTCACTTCTTATGATCATTCATACTTCATAACTAATATATGTCTAATTTGAACTTAGGCTTACACCTCAATTATTTAAGATTATTCTAAGTTCATCATTCAATCATTCACCAAGGTTATTTTCTAACATTTTAAGACCATATAATATCCAAATTTTCATTCATCTTTCCTTAATACACATCATTCATCTTCTCCAGATTACATTAGCCTTTATAGGATCACTTTTATTCTTATAACATCTCCAATTTTCCAGATTTGAACACTTGATATACAACAATTCATTCTTAAGTTATACCCTCAATCATCACCCTAAACATATCACATATTTAATCACTTATTTCTTCATTAAACTAAGTTCATTTCAAGTTTAATTCAAGCCTATATGCATCATAGGAACGTACCTAATCATTTTTTGTTTGAAACCACACATAAAAGAAGCATATTTCACTTAACAACCATTCCCACTATCGTGGGTTATGAAAACAGAATCTTTTAGCCCCTTTTTGGCATTCCCATGATCGTGGACTTCTTACATCAGAAAATCCCAGCCAAGTTCTTCCCATTTTCCAGCTTTTTTTATCTCTTTCAAGTTACATCCAAGTACATGTTATGCTTATTCTATCATTTCTAGGTTAATTCCTCATCATTTCCCCTTCACTAACCATCATCATACATGTTTCATTCAACAAATCATAGAAAAACAAAATGCTACTTACTTGTTTAACTTCAAAGTCTTTAAATCACAACTTAACCCTAGCTTCTCAACATCATACAATCATCTTCATTCGAGGTGGAAGGGTTAGGTTTTTAGTGACAAAATAAAGAAGACAACAAAAATGGGAGTAGCAAGTGAAAAATGAGAACAAGGTTGGAGATTGAGGAAGGTTGGAGAGTTTCGTAGGTGAAGAAGATGAAGAAGAGAGATTAACAAAGAGATGAGAGAAAATAATAAAGTAAAAGCTAAATTAAAGAGAGATGGATTTTCATCTAGGAGAAGTATCGTGGGTGAAGACATGGTATGGCAAGTGACATTTGTCACTTCCTATATGTCTACTTCCTATGGATCTTCACTTGGCCCTCTTTAAAACTAGTCAATTTGTCTCCAATTTCAAATCCACTTGTCTCATAATTTTCTATGACATTTGTCACTAAATTCTAATATCACATATGAATTATTTCTATTGTCATTCATCACTTATTTCTACTACCATTTATCAATTTTCCTACCACTTGACATTTTTTCTAATCCAAAAATACTAAAAATTTTAGAAATTTCTAAAATTTTCACCAAAAATTTTAAATCAATATTTATAGTCACCAAATCAATTTTCAGGAAATATAATCCACAATTCACATCATAATCACATTTATAATTCAATTATACCTGGTAAGTGTCAATTGAGTGCATGAACAGTCATTGTAGTATGTGCAAAAATTAATATTCACATATGTGTGTGTGCTATATTATGCATGAGCATGAAATGCATTTCCTATTTTCTCAATAATGTCTCTCATATATAGTATTCTGGGGTTCTAACCCTTATCATGAGAAAACGGGATGTTACAGTTGGTCCATTTGTTGTTATTCATGTCTTTCCTTTTGGTGCAGTAGAGATATAGAGCTTGAAAACTGCCAAGATATCCAAAGTGAATGGTCATCACCTGAAGCCATATTATGAAGGCTTCTAAGTAGAGGATATGAAAGTGTAGATGCTGGAAGACATAAATGGTGTCACTTAATGCGGGCAACATAGAGTCTAGCCAATGACGATAAACAAAAGCACTGCTTAGGAGGCAACCTAAGAGAAGCTGATTTCTATTTATTTACATTTTCACATTTGCTATTTTGGTCAAATGCTTCATTTCTTGCCTTTGATGTTACATTAAGGACAATCTAAGTTTTAAGTATAGGGGTGGGGATCTTAGTTTTTATATATGTTTTTGAGCTTTATTGTTGCTTATGTGGCTTTTAAGGTGGTTTTCAAAATCAAACATTTTCTCTTTTTCTATTGCCTTTAAGACTATATAGTCATAATTAAAGTGTGAATTGACTAGAAAAATATATGGCAACTTTAGCATATACTTTTGCTCTTGTGATTTGTCAATATGCATTATCTTTAGAAGAGTAGTAACTAGTGGTAAACAAAAGCTAGTGAGATTTTGAGCCTTATTGAACTAACACATCCATATCAGTCTCATTATCTTTCTATTTATGTGTGACCTTCATGACATGTACATCCTGATTTTGCTTTGATTTTCTATTTAAGACCATATTTTTATCACATGCATTAATATGAAAATGATTAAGCATCCTTTGTTTTTACAAGCTACATTAACCAAATAGCCTACTCATTAATACGATTTTTCCTTTGTTAAGCCCCTTTGAGCTTTATTAGCCTTTCTTTTTGTACTAACCATATTGCATGCTTTTAAACTTAACCAAATGTCCTATCCAAGCTATAAAACTAGTGTAGTATTTGTTGATTGTTGAGTTTTTGGATGTATAAAAGTATAAGTGCGGGGGTGTGCATATATATGGGTTGGTCATATTTATCAGAATGTCATTTTATGAAATTTCCATGTTAATGTAGCTTCTTTCAATGTTTATATGAAAAAGAAAAAAGAAAAAGTTTAAATAAAAGTATCTAGGAGGAAGTGCACATGTTTTGAAAAATTATTTATGAGTGGTCTTTCCTCATAAAGTTGTATTGAATGGGTGGTTTGCGCTTGTTGAATATGATGTAGATGTTATCTTGGAAGGTTAACTTATAGTAGTTTCAGTGTATTGTTATCATCAATCTTTATAAGTGATCCCTTTTGGTTATTTGTGCTTTATATTGTTTTTGTGTGAGAGCTTTCATTTAAGTTATGAAATATAATATATGCATTCTTCATAACTGATGATACCTAATTTTGAATGAATGTTAGCTTATTTACTTGATGTTTCATTGAGTGTTACTTTTGTTTCACTAGCTGTGATCATGCTACTTTACCTAAATATATCTCACCATACCCTTTCCCATATTACAACCTTAAAAAAGTCCTTTGAATCATGGTTATGCATGCAACTTTTAGTGATGGAGAAATGAAATGACATACAAAGTTATTGAATGTTATAATCATGAATGGTGTTTTAGCATACCTATGGATCTATCTTAATTAAACACATTTTATCCAAGTCTACCTCTAGATTACTCAGTTTTTAAGGTTGATGAATGTTGATTGATCATGAGTAAAAGTGTTGAATGTTGAATTCTTTCTATGGTTTTTGAAAGTTATTCATCTTTGCTTATGACTATCTATTTTTGGGAAATATGGAAAATGAGTAAGTGTTTTAGTTATGACTTTTATTTTGATGATTTTCCTGAGGAAGGTCAAAAGTTAAGAGTGGGGGAACTTCATATATGCCTAATTGTTGATACATTTAATCCATTACACTTAGTAGTTAATGCCTCAAAATTCTTAAGACACTCACTTTAGTTCATGCTTGATTTTAGGTACAATTTTTAGGTTAATAGCTAGAGTGAGCCGAAAGCATTCTAGTTGAGCCATATTCTTGAGATTCATACTCTATTGTCTTCATGTAGTAAAAGAAAAAGAAGATTAAAAGAAGAAGAGATAAGAAAAAAAAAGCATAATAATGAAGAACATGGTTGGATAACTCATGGCGATGGAAATTGTGTCATAGGCGTGGCGACCTATGTCATGCTTGTGACACTTGCCACCTGTCCCTCGTGTAACCTAATTTTGTACTCTAAAAGTTATATTTTGTGACGACAGAGGGTAGAGGCAGACATACTAGATTTTCTTCATTTCTTCTTTGATATTTGAAATCTCCAAAGGTGATTCATGGCCCTGTCTTAGAGATTGATGGAGAAGATAGAGGGCTAACCTTCGCGATGCTAACTTGGAGGTGAAATCGAGTCCAAGAAGCACATTTGAACATATTGTCCTTGTGTATCGTTTTCTTTCCATCTTTTCAGATTGTTTATGTTAACATGTGTTTATTGATTAGGGATTGTGTAAAAATGATCTTAATGCTCTATTAGATTATTTTTCATAAAATCCCATTACTAGAACTTGAATACAATACATAATAGTCGTGTTTGAACTCGTATGTGGCAACTAATGGTATTAAATCATTAAGGATAATGTAATCTATGTTAAATAATTTGAGCTTGTTTGATTATTGTGTAAATTGGTCTATTTTCCCATTTGTAATTCAATTGTTCAATTAAACTTAGAAAGCTTGTTTTAGGTCATCCGATAGTTAGGGTTGATTAAAAAGCTTGTTGTTAATTCACGACCAATAGCTTAGAAAGAGTTGTGAGGATGATAACGCAATGATGTATTTTAAAATGTGCCTAGGCTGAGATTAAGCTAAAGAACCGAGTTTTACACATATTTATCACTTTTATCAGTTTCAAATATTTTTGATAAATTGTGTGCATTAGTTTAATTTTATTTTGTTATCTAAATTGCATCAACCCAAACCCCACTATTTTATTTCCTTTACACCAATTATTTTCATTGTAAGAATTAACTGAACATTCCCCGTGGATATGATCGTAACTCACCCCAGCTACAAATTTCTAGTGTGCAGAGTTAGGTAAATTTTGAACTGCACTCGACATGCGCTATCAAAAGGTAAGTACTAATATTGATAGTCTTTGTGGGATGGACCTGTACTTACCGGTACTAAATATAGTTACGAAGTGCACTTGCGATTTATTACACTGTTGACTAACTCACCAAATAGGTAAATCAAGTTTTTGGTGCCGTTGTCAAGGACTTTGATATTAGAAAAGCCTTAACGTTATTAATCTAGCCATTTTCATTTTATTTTTGTTTTATCTTTGTTCTTATTTTCTTTTGTATTTATTTTATTTTATTTTGTTGTATCTTTTTGTATTTTGGGGCTTGTTCATTTAATTGTCATTTGAATTTCTCTACACTGACAGTGTGTGGTGGTTTATTTTAGGAATTGATATTTAACTTTATAGCTATAACTCACAATGGATGGATGGAGAGGACAATATTATTATGGGATCCAGAATATGTCTTCGCAACCTTTTATATCACCATATGGGAGTGAGAGGATTCATCATATGTGTTTGAAAGTGATAGGATTGAATTTTCTTATATTTTCTTATGTATTTCCATATGATTTCAATCCTATTGTCAAGGTAAAATGCTTAATTTAGGTTGAATTTGTGTTGACTTCTAGGTTGGATATCTTGATATATATTTGATACCAAAAAGACAAGATTCTAAAGCAAATTGGAGCATAAATGCAAAGACCAGTGAATGAAGATAGACAATAGAAAAAAGAAAAGCAAAACGACATTGTAAGAAGAAGAAAACATAATGCAAGAGGTTGGAGTAAAACTGCGCAACAAATGTTTTCCTTGTCTGCGTTGAACATAGCGTTGTGCATTAAACGCATACATGAATGCAAATGCGTGTTTAAACGTACAACAATAGGATGCCGACATTTTGGAAGACAGAAGTAGGGAGAGATTTTATTCGTCCCATCATGCAATAGTAGACGACATAGTGGAAAGCAATAGATAGGCGTGGCGTGAAGAGATAAAGAAGGGTGGCAAAATCAAGGAAGAGAGGAGAGAGTTATGAATAGTGTAGGTGGTCTTGAGATTAAATTGTCACATTAATAAATAGTGTTCAGTGAATAGTGTAGTGAAGTAGAGGAGTTGCGACAGTGAAGAAGGAATTTAGGGGTTTTCGGTTAGGGATAGAAATAGGGGCTAAGCTCTATCTTTTTGGGAGACCCACAGAGGTGTAACATCCCGACCTTGGTTCAGAGGTGACATCGACATCGACGACCCGGATTAAGCAAACTTTCATTTTTTGTTATTTCTTTCTCTCATTAGGAATTGACTATGTTATCTTGTGTTTATTGGATTGGGTATTGAATGATGATGATTTTAATGCTCTATTGAATTGTTTTTCATGAAAACTCATTGCTAGAATCGAATGCAATACGTAATTATTGTATTTTTTATTCATGTGTAGCACATAATGGTTTTGAATCGTTAGAGATAACAACATAGGTTAAACAATCCAAGCTCATGTGATTGTTGCCTAGATTGGTCTATTTTTCTAATTCATAATGCAGTTGCCTGGATAAACTTAGAAAGCTTATTCTAGGTTTCACAATAGCTAGGGTTAATTAATGAGCACTTTGTGATTAACTAGGATCTAAGGAAAATATTGGATTAATAGAGCTTGTTGTTAATCTACGATCGATAATTGCTGAGAGAGATAAAAGAACAACAAATCAATGAATTGTGCTTAATTAGGGTGTAGGTCGAGATCGAACCAAGTAACCAGATCCCTACCGAATTCCCTAATTTTACCATTTTTTACAAGTTTTCTTTAATTTTTTAATTAGTTTAGTTTCATTTTATTTTCTTCTATTTGAATGCAAACCCCACGCCCAAACCTAAACATCGATTAATTTCATTTTAACAAATTTACACACACTCTCTGTGGGATCGACCTAGACTTACCACTACTATAATGGTAGTCTAGTTATTTTATTTTGACTAGTGGTACGACACGCCGGTCAGAAGCTCTAATTGATATCTAGGCCGTGTTTCGACATTGGAAGGAGTTATCAGTATAATCATGAATGTCAAGCATCAACTTATATGTGGGATCAATCGAATGTGTAAAATCAACCTCAAGGTACATTGTACAAGAATAAATACAATTCATAATAGAGCAACTCTTATGCCTATGGATGGAATAATTACACTCCAGTTGAATATTTACACCACTAAGAACCCCTAACTGATGAGCCAACTTTGGAAGATAAATTAATGGAAGACGTTGTTAAAATGAAAGCAGACCAACACAAATTCGAGATTAAAGAAAAGATAAAGGTTGGTTTTATGAATGGAGGGATATTTCAAAAAAAGATTTAGGAATAAAAAGAAAGTATTACAGATCAACTAATGGAATGCCTTGCCAAGAGAGTAGCTAGTCAACATGAACTCGATAAGAGACTTCCTTCACCTGCATTTGATGAGTATAATTTGAGCTTCCAACTCTATTAGAGTGAAGATGAGACAACAATCAATTTCATAAATAAACATGTATTTTAAGAAGGAAAGGAGGTAACTGCTACTCTGAAAGATATGATGATCAAGTTTATTCAATAATCTAACATAAGGCATCAAGAAATAGAGGTTTGTATATAGAATATGGTGAATCAAATCGATCAGCTAATAGAGATGTTATCTAAAAAACATCTAAGGAGTTTGCCTAGTCCTAATGAAACATATGCTAACAAATTTGGAATGACAATCACTCTTAGTAGTTAAGATGAGCTCTCAGAAGAAGAAGAGGAAAAGGAAGCAAGTATTGCATTTAAATTAATGGAACTCCTCACTGAAATGAAGACTAGGTGACGTAAATTTGAGAGAGAAGAAAATGCAAGGGTTGGCTTCATGATTATAATGACATTACAAGAAGAGCTTCCCAAAGAAGAAGACGAGCAAACTTTCATCCAAGAATAAAAAGTAGAGGAGTGGAAGTAGATAATTAAAGAAGATGAGTAAGAAAAAACTGGTGGAGGAAGAAGAGTGGATAGAGGTGATTGAGGAAGAACTGGTGGAGGAACAAAGTAAGGAAACTACTGATAAGGTGTTGGTAGTGACCTTAAGTATAAAGGGTTACCACTTCCTCAAAGAAAAGCTATTTGAGTTAGTCAATGATTCAGGGAGTTTCATTATCCATCATTTTATTATTAGTTTTTCATCAAAAAGGGCATTAATGGAGTCTGTTGGTTTTATTAATCTAATCAATTATGTCCTTGTTATTATCTTGCAACAAATGACTTGTTTATAGGCTATGAAACTACTTTTTGGAGAAAAGGATGGAAGCAAGTCGCTAATTATTGATTCAGGATGAAGTTGAGCTTAAAGGTTATATTGAGCTACTGATGTTAAAGAAGTACTGAATAGGAGGCAACCTATGAGTTAGTTTTAATTATATTTCAATTTCTATATTATTTTGTTTTTGATTTTAGTTAGTATAGGATTTTATTTTATTTTATTTTATATTAGATATTTTGTTTCTTTTTACCCTTTTCTTTCATATTTTGTAAGGATGTTAGTCTGGATGGATCCAAATAAAAAATTTCTCATAACTAGGAAAGTACCAAACAACCCTCTCTAATTTCATAAATGCTTATATTGTGTACATTGAGGACAATGTACAATTTTAAGTGTGGGGATGCGTTTAATAAATTCAAATGATTTTTAAGCTTATTATAATCTTTCCTATAAATTTTATTAACTGATATCTCGAATTGGTTGAGATATGTCAATGAATACTATATGTTATTGTTGAATATTTACTTGAATTAGAGTGCAAAAGGGTGATGGTTAGAATAAAATTAGTTTTATAAATAATATTTTTCATAATCATCGAAATATTCAAGTTGAATGAAATTGCATATTATTTACACACATATATACCCATTTTCATGAGTTTTTGAGCCTAAAGAGCAAATTTCAAAATTTTTAAAGCTCTTGTTATTCTTTCATGTGTGTGTTATTATGTATAATAAGATAATTCTAGAACTTTCTTTATTATGCATGTTAAGACCATATTTGTGGAAATTAGAAGCATTAACATGATAAAGGCAATTAGATTAACCAACTTGTTAAAGCCTTTTTCTTTGAAAATTACCTTACCAAAAAATTTACCTTTAGGAATAACCCAGTAGAGCCTTTGTCTTTTCATTGATTTTACCCATATATTAACCTTATTCCTATCTTTCTTTGAAGACCTATTTACTATTTGAACCTTGACAGTTATTTACATTATTTACTAGTTGAGACTTGAAATTTGTAAAAGGTCCAGTATTTCTTGAATTATGGTACTGAATGAATATTGAGGAAAAAAATAAAAAGAAAAGCATTATAAAAAGAAAAAAAGAAAAAAGAAAAAAAGAAAGAAAGAAAGAAGGAAATAATGAATAGAAAGAAAAAGAAGAATAAATATATAATACCAATGGATTTATAATGAAAGGATCGACATATACTTGTAAACAAGTCTTGTACTATTTCTTTAAATGAATTTCCTTCACTTAGCCCCTTTTATTATCCCATTCATACCATACTTAAAACCGTTTAAAACCTTATAAAGTCCTTTTTATTTTTTTTAGTTTTTACATAAGTGGTGGAGATGTGATTTTATTGCAAGCTTATGGTAAAAATTATACTATGCATTGATTGAGAGTTTTGATGCTTTTTATTCTAAACACTTAAATGCATTGAGTGAAATCTTGGTGAGGGTGTAAATAGATATGCTTTTGATTTCATTGTGATTGTTGATATGATTACTATTAATATTACTTAGGAAATTAATTTTAGGATAACTTGAATCTAATTGAAAGTTAATTTGATTCAATAGTATATGATGATGTATAGTATGAATGGACATAATGAAATTGATGATGGATTGATGTTGTGAAATTTATAATTTTGATTATGGTTTGCTTGAGTACAAACAAAAGCTTAAGTGTGGGGATATTTGATAGATACATAATTAATCATAATATTTGATATGTTTTTGTTTGACACTTTACACTTATTGCATAGTTGGTGCTTAATATACTTCAAATGTGTTTATAGGTTATAATTGCGTTTATGGACTTAAAGTAGAATAATTGACATGAAAATGTGGGATAAAAAGCAATTTGGAAGCCGTGCATGGTTGTACAACTTTCATGATTTTCAAGTATTTTTAGACATACACGGTTTGGTACATGATTGTGTACCAGACTGTGAGTCCCAAAACCCTATTTTTTAATATAAAAAGACATTTTCAACGGCTAATCAAAGGAGGGGACTTTAGGAGGTGATTTCTAGAAGTGGAAAATGTCCAAAAGGGATATTTTCGTCTAGGAAGGTGGAAAACACAAAGAAATCATCAAAAGATCCATCGAATTTCAAGATAAAGCCTCTACATCGCAAAAACATTCGATAGAACACAATTAGGGAGATTTAGAATTATGAACCCATTGTTTTTATTTTGCTTTTCTTTCATTGTTGTTTGATTTCATATTCAATCATGTGTAACTCAACGTCCAGTTAGTATTTTGATTAGGTGAACCTTATGTTAACAATTTGATATGATTTGATTCTTTCATTAACATAATTGGTTGTTTAATATATTGTGATCTAATTATGTGTTTTTATTTATGTTCTAACAACCTATGAATTGTTGGAGTTATGTAAATATAGTGCCCTAGAAAGCAAGTGTATTTACATGTACCTTAATCTTCTTCAGTTATAGTTT
>JANQAP020000104.1:287206-310109 GCA_026874005.2 Erythroxylum coriaceum
ACACAGACGATGCATCCTTACAAAAGAAGATGACTTACAGAAGAAGATAGCTTACAGAGAAGATGACTTACAGAAGAAGGTAGCTTACATAGAGGATGACTTACAGAAGATGCATCTTTGCAGACGATGCATCCTTACAGAAGAAGATGACGTCAGCCAGAGGAAGATGACATCATCACAGAAGAAGTTTGTTTACAGGAGTTGATTTACAGAAGAAGATGGCGTCACCCAGAGAAAGATGACATCATCACAGATGATACCTCTAAACTTCTGAACATCTTCACTTGTAAAAATCCTAACTTTCGACTTCAATGTCTAAAAATTTCATGCTATATATCATTGGAAAGCTAGAAGCATAATCTACAATTCCAAGGAGGCAATTTCATCCAATTCAGCCTAGATCAATCCAGATTGTTCCCTTAAGTCCAAGGACGAATTTTACATTCATCCACCAATGTACTGCACCTAGTTCTCAATTTCATGAAATTTTGAGACTCTTAGACACAGAATTGAAATTCGATTTCTTCATAAGAAATGTAGCCATATGTTTCTAGTGTAATCTAAGCAAATAATCATCTCATTTGGATAACTATAAAAAAAGTTATGGCTAATAGACCGAAACACACTCAGTGAACATTTTCCAGATCACTACCACTTTTGTCTCTAAATCTTTCCTTATCATAACTCATACCAAGATCATCTTCTCTACTTCAATTTCAACTCCATATCATCTACAAAGATATTATAGTCTATGATTAATCATGAACATCAATAACAGGATATACATATATATATATACGTGTTCTTCATCACTTTCACCCTAATTCTTCCCATTTCATAGTCTCTCACTACCAAAATCACCAAAGCAAAACATGAACCTATCCACACTTCTCATGTACTGCTTGAAATTTTCTAAGAAAAGTTTTAGGGTCCAACAGGTAGTGTCGGGAAGAGCATGTCAAGTGCTACATGTCTAATGGTATCCACATTCTCGAGAGACTGAACAACCCTTTTTGATGTGTTAGCACCACTTTCTAAGACCTGTCTCTCTATCTCTAGCAGAAGACGTCTCCTTTAGGGTGTTTTAAGTAGTTGATGTTCTTCAGTCTTCAAGTCATACTATATATCCATATATATAGTAAAACCCTAAAGCCCAAAGCCCAAACCCTAAAACCCAAAGCCTAAATTTGATTAAGGCCCAATAAATGTTTAGTCTGCTTGGTGTGTGACCTTGTAGGCTTATTTAATATTATCAAGAGGCTAAAACTTCTTTTAGGCCCCCAAGTTATAAGTGATCTCTAGCAAAACATATTAACTACCCAATATTAAATAAGGTCAGAATAACAATACCTAAATCATAATTGATCAATCAAAGTAAATTCTATAATTGGTTCACGGGGCATACACCAACAATCTCCCACCTACACAGGAACTAATTATCATCAAGTAGTCCCTTTATCTCATTATATCTCAATTGAGCACAAGGTAGGAAATAGTGTTATCCTTATTCGACTCAATCATACTTCTCAATTTCTGAGTTAGACTGTGAAATAAACGATTCACATTCACCTCTTTTATGCAAGGCCATGCAACTTTTCAGTTTCAACTCATTGAGGAGTCTAGAGATATCTTTCTCCCATTATATGGGAGAGACAAATTCCATCTTGTTTATCCACATTCCTCTGTATAATTCATAGCATGCTTGAGCATTGCTTTTATAATCACCTTTTACAGTTGATATTTGACAATGTCAAAACAAGCTAATCCACAAGTAGGAAATCATAACAAACTTAAGCCAAAGGACTATATTCATTAGTTATGATGAGAGCCACTTATAAAACTTATATAACAATCCTAGAAGTGTTCTTATAGCCGGTCGGTCCAATTGTATGTTCTCGAACATTCATCCATATGATTAACATAATATCTCCATATTAATGACCCATGAAACATGGTCATCTATTAATCAACATACTAGCCTCAAAAATCATTATTATCCCTTACATTAATGACATTAACTAGGGACCTTTTACAATAACTGTATCCATATTACAATACGGTCTCACGATCAAGTCATGTGCTTGATGGCCAATTGTGAGATACACATTATTCATGTGATCATAATTCAAGTTTATTTATAACTCCATTAAATATGAACAAAACAAATAATAACTGGGCATTACTAGTGGATTATCCAAAAGCATGTCACAAAATTACAATCTTATATGATCACACATCCAAATGTCTAATACCTAATGCACTAACATGATGATCATGCTTAGCTTGTGGAGAGGCTTAGTCAACAGATCAGCTATATTAAGATCTATTGATACTTTGCACACCTTCACATCACCTCTTTCAACAATGTATCAAATGACGTGAAAATGCTTGATAGTTAAGCATTAGTCTATATTTTTCTAAGTAATTGACATGCGTTTCTTGTATAATTGTTGTAGTTTAGGATTCATTTTGTATGTTTTCATTTAGTTTGATTTCCATTGTTGTTCTTTTATGTTTGATGTAATTTAGGGTAAGAATTGATTATTTTTATGTAGGAAGGAAGATTGAGCAACTTAGAGATTGATCTAGAGATCAAAGAGGAGAAGAGAAGAGGAGACTCTCTGTTGCCAATTCCCATGATTGTGGGAATTATAATATGAGATATTATGTGGGGCTTCATTAAACTTAGGGTTTCTAGACTATTAAAAGATTTTTAAGCCTCCATGGTAAAGGAGACAAAAACCCTTTTGTAGAAAGAGCCTCCTTGAGTGAAGAATACAAGTTTTGAGCCTTAAGGAAGGTGAAGATTCAAAGATTATCATCAAGATTGGGAAAATAGCACATCAACATAAAAAATTCCAGATTTTGGAAAAGAAAAGAAGAAGTTTCCTTTATTAAATTTTCTGTGTTTTCTTTCTTCTAATCTTTGTAAGATGGATTATTTGTGTGTTGATGATATTATGGAGACCATGATTGGCTGATTTAGTTTTAGGGATTTCTTTTGAACTATTTTTGTTAAACTCCTATTTTATTGAATTGAATGAAAGTGTCTATGATGATTGTTGATTCTATTTCTATCTTGTAATAAATCGAGAGAGGAAGATTTTTTGTGTTAGATTGTACAATGAGAGTTGGCAACCTATAGACTTGCAATCATCACCTTAATTGATTAGTTAGAAGAGAGAACTCAGTTAATTCAATTGATCACCCATTGGATAGCTTAATAACTAGTTAAATTAGTGGAGTGATTGGGTAGGTTGAGAGATCGTTCAATTGACATCATTAAATTTGATTAGGGACAATTAATTATAACTTGAGAGAGGGTAGTTAATACATTCAAAAATCTTAAGTGAGACACAATTCGATTGATAAAATAAGAGGGAGACAAAATAGGGAAAAAATATCTCTAATCTTTAGATTCTTGACTTTTAATTTTCTACACTTTGGTATTGTATATTGTTCATTATTAGTCTTTCAAATTTAGTTTAATTTTTTAGATTATTTCTATTACTCAATTTCATTTCTTAAACAAAGTTTGATCTAAATTAAGTGGTGTCTAGGGATTAATTCCTATAGGATCGATATCTGCTTTCTAACTATAAGTCACAACCCATACACTTGTAGTTTTTGAGCATAAAACTAGGAGTTATTTTCCAATCAACATCGCCTGAGTATATGTTTGATTTTCTGATGAGATTTTGGATCCTTAGCTTATGTAATGACTCCATTATTATCAAAATAAAGATCCACTAGATTCATAATGCTAGGAACCACACTAAGTTCAATGATGAACTTTTTTAATCTAAACAATCTCCTTTTCTCCTTCTGGAGCAGTAATGCACTTAGCTTCTGTTGTTGAGTCAACAACTATGTCTTGCTTGGAACTCTTACAACACACTGCTCCATCATTCAGGCAGAATACAAATCTTGACTGTGATTAGAAGTCATCTTTATCTTATTGGAAGATGGAATCAGTGTAACCATTTAGAATGAGCTCTTCCTTACCTCCATAGATCAAGAACATATCCTTACTTCTTCTTAAGTACTTAAGAATGTTCTTAATAACTATCCAGTGGCTTTCACTTGGATTTAACTAATATTTACTCATCATGCTCAAAGCATGTGCAACATCTGCATAAGTACGATATACATGATGGATCCTATAGAAGATGTTTATGGGATCCTACTAATGCAGTTTCGCTCATCTGGTGTCAGAAGGCACTAAGCTATACTTAAACTAAGCCATGCGATATGGGTAAGAAGCCTTTCTTAGATTCTTTCATATTGAATCTGTACAAAACCTTATCAATATAAGCACTTTGACTTAGTCCAATAAGCCTTCTTGATCTATCTCTATAGATCTTAATGCCCAAGATGTAGCCTACCTCGCCCAAGTCTTTCATTGAAAAATAACTTCTTAACCAAGCTTTCATAGATTGAAGCATAGGAATGTCATTTCAAATGAGTAACATGTCATCTACGTATAAGACCAAGAAAACAATTTTTCTTTCACTAATCTTCTTGTAAACATAAGGTTCTTCTTCATTTATGAGGAAACCAAACTCTTTGATTGGCTCATTAAAACGAAGATTCCAACTTCGAGAAGCCTACTTCAATCTATAAATGGATCGTTGAAGCTTGCACATTTTTCCAGCTTTTATAAGAGATGTGAAACCTTTAGGCTATGTCATGTACACATCCTCTTCCAGATTCCCATTAAGGAAAGCTATTTTCACATCCATTTTCCAAATCTGATAATCATAGAATGCAACAATTGCTAGGAGGATGCGAGTGAATTTAAGGATTGCAACTAGGGAATAGGTCTCATCATAGTCAATACCATTAATTTGCTTGAAACCCTTGGCCACCAATCGTGCTTTGCCCACATGTACATTGCCATCCATGTCAATTTTTTTTGAAAACCCACTTACACTCAATTGGTTTTATGCCATTAGTTAGGTTAACCAAAACCCATACTTTGTTTTTGCATATGGATTCCATTTCGCATTCCATAGCCTGAAGCCATTTATTAGAGTCAGGGTCCATTATTGCTTTCTTGTAGGATATAGGTTCATCTTCCTCTATCAATAATAGATGATGATGTTTAGTCACCATAAAAACATGTCTTATGGGCTTGTGATGGAACCTTTTAGACCTACGTGGGGCTAATGTCATAAGTGTGGTTTTAGAATGTTTTGTAAATCAAAACAAGGCTCCTCTTATGTTGGAGCATTCTTCTGTGACTCTTGAATTTCTTCAAAATGTACTTTGCTCCCACTAGTTCCTTTAGAAAGAAATTATCTTTGTAGGAAGACACCATTTCGAGCAACAAACACTTTGTTCTTGATGGGATTGTAAAAGTAGTATCCTTTAGTTTCCTTAGGATACCCACGAAGAAGAATTTATCCAATTTGGGTTTTTTTAGATGTTAACCTTTTAATATAAGTTTCACATCCCCAAATCTTTAGAAAGAAAAAACAAGGAACCTTTCTTATCAAGTCTCAGATGGTGTCTTTTCTACAGCTTTCGATGGACTTCTATTTAATGTAAACGTAGCTGTTTCAAGAGCATATCCCCAAAAGGACATTGAAAGATTTGCATGACTCATCAAAGATCGAACCATATCTAATAATGCTTAATTCCTCCTTTCAAACACACCATTCCATTGTGGTGCTCTAGGTGGAGTGAGATGCTAAACAATTCCACACTCTTTGAGATGGTCATCAAACTCTGGGCTCAAATATTCACCACCTTGATCTGATTGAAGGGCTATTGTCTTATCAATTTGGTTTTGTACTTCATTTTGAAATTCCTTGAACTTTTCAAAGGATTAAGATTTATGTTTCATCAAATAAACATAACCATATCTACTGAGGTCATCAGTAAATGAAATGAAGTAATGAAAACCTCCTCTACCAATAAAATTTAATAGTCCACACACATTAGTGTGTATGAGTGCTAGTAAATCATTAGCCCTATGACTGTGTCTAGTAAAAGGCCCTTTGGTCATTTTTCCCAATAAACAAGATTTGCATTTCTCATATGATTCAAAATCAAAAGAGTTTAAAAGTCCATCATTATGGAGTTTATATATGCGATTCTTGTTTATATGTCCCAAACAACAATGCCAAAGGTAGGTGGGATTCGAATCATTAAATTTGAACCTTTTACTATTTATGTTATAAATAGGCCTTTCTAAATTTAGAACATAAAGCCTATTCTCTAATTGGGTGTTACCATAAAATATGTCATTACAAGAAAATGAACAACAATTGTTCAATCGTAAAGTAAAAACCTTCCATGTCTAAAAATGAAAAAGAGAGAATATTCTTTCTTACAGCAAGTACATGGTAGCAACTATTAAGTTCTAAAACCATGCCTCAAGGCAAATATAAATGAAATGTCCCTACAACTAAAGCAACAACTCTTGCTCCATTACCTACATGTAGGTCCACTTCACCCTTTGCTAAAGTTATACTATTTTGCATTCCCTGTACATTCACATAAATGTAAGAACCACAATCGATGTCCAATACCCAATAGGTAGATCTAGAAGTAAAAACATTTACTTCTATAACATAAATACCTGAAGTAGAGGTGCCATTACCCTTCTTCTTCTTCTTCTTCAGATCTTTCAAATATTTCTTCCAGTTTCTCTTCCAATGACCCAACTCATAATAATAATTGCAAAGATCGTCATTAGAAGGACTAGGTTTAGTCTTAGGGTTAGGATTAGGCTTGTTCTGATTCTTAATCGAACCTTTGCACTTGCCCTTGCCCTTACCCTTCCCTTTACTATTGCCTTAGTTTTTAAAACCTTTCCCTTTTTACACCATGAGGGCCTTAGGTTTAGAGTCCTTCTTAATGTTCTGCTTAGTAGTCTTAAGCATCCCATATAACTTAGTGGAAGATTTATTTAGATTATGCATATTATAGTTCAGAACAAAAGCATCATAATCATCTGGTAGAGATTGAAGGATGATGTTAATAGTTAACTCTTAGCTTATAGGAAATCCTAATCTTTTCAAGTTCGCAATAAGGCCTATCATCTTAATGACATATGGGCTGACTGGACTCCCTTTTTCTAGCTTGCACTCCAAGAGAGACTTCACAATTTGCTATCTTTCGCTTCATGCTTATTCCTGAAACATATTTTTCAGGCTTGTAATCATCTCATAGACTTCCATGTTTTTAAACTACTTTTGTAAGTTTGGGTTCATAATTGCCAACATGAGATAGTCAGCATCGAGAGTGTCATCCTCATGCTTCTTATAAGCATTCCTTTCAGCAAAGGGAGCAGTAGAAAAAGGTGCCCTTTTGGGGACTAGCTTTTCAAGGACATAGTCCTTCTTTTCTTGCTTGAGAACAATTCTTAAGTTTTTATACCAGTCTGGAAAGATTGAACCATTTAATTTGTCCTTCTCAAGGACAGATCACAGTGACAAACTTGATGAAGAGTTGGTGGTCATAATTATCTACATTAAAATGTTCAAAGTTTTAGTGACATATTCATTAACAAAAACCCAATTCTTAACAATTAAGAATCTCCTACTATACCATGTAGCAAATGTTACTCCTAATGAGTATAGTGGCCCAAGATCCATATTTCACCAAGACCCAAGTGAGCTTTGGCTCGTCACCTGAATCTTAGTTATTTAGGTAAGCAGCTATTTACTAATTATATCATATATAATTCTTGTTTGTTGGGTGACATCTTATGTCCTGGCTCCTAACTACATGCCTCAAGGTTTAAAACCGTTTTGGTAACCTCGTTAAGAAAAATAATTCTCACTTATAGAAAACTGTTACCCATCTTGTTGGACTTAAATAATCAAAAGCACCTGGATTTGGCAAGCCCACTACTTATTGATTCAAGTCCTTGTAGGTTTACAATTGGAAAGTCATAAATTATTACTTATTATTGTTGATGTTCTTCAGTTTTTAAGTCATACTATATATCCATATATATAGTAAAACCCTAAATCCTAAAGCACAAACCCTAAAGCCCAAAGACCAAATCCTATAAAGGCTCAATGAATGTTCAGTCTGCTTGGTGTGTGACCCTGTAGGCTTATTTAATATTAGTAGAAGGCACAAACTTCTTTTAGGGTTAAAAGTTATAAGCGGTCTCTAGCAAGACATAATAACTACCCAATATTAAATAATGTTAGAATGTGACACTACCTAAATCATAACTGATCAATTAAAGTAAATTCTATAATTGGTTCACAGGGCATACACCAACAAATATGCGATTTTAATCAATGAATACGGCTAAGGCTCAACTTGGTTATTCCTAAAGGATAATTCTAAGGTAAAATAATAATCAAAGAAATAGGTTATCACAAATTGTTGAATCTAATTGCCTTTATCACTTTAATGATTCTAATTTAACAAATATGATCTCAATATGTATAATAAAGGCAAGTTCTATAATCATTTTACTATGCATGATAACACAAATGAAAGAAATAAAAAGCTTAAAAATTTTAAAATTTTTTCTCTTAGTCTCAAAAGCACATGAAAAAGATGGGTATATATGAGCGTAAATAATATGCAAATTTATTCAATTTGAATATACAAATGAATACTCAAAATACAGCTTAGAAAAGTAATTCTATTCTAACTATCATCCTTTTGCATACCAATTTAATCAATATTCAATAATGAAATACAATATTGATGGATATATTTCAATTAAGTCATAATATCAGTTCATAAAATTTTATAACCAAGATTATAATAAGCTTAAAAAATGTTAAAAATTCATTAACCCTTTCCACACATTTAAAGTTGTACATTTTCCCTAATGTACGTAATGTAAGTATATATGATAAGTGAGAAAGGTTGGTGGTACTTTACTGAATGTTATGATTTTTCTAAATTCTTGTCCATCCAATTTAAGGTTACATGCTTACAAAATATAAGAAAAAGAGATAAAAAGAAACAAAAGAAATAATATAAATAACATAATTGAATTTAAGAAATAAAAACATCCTTAACTATAATGTTGATAGGTGTTTAAATTTTGATTCATTTGACATGATGCACTTAGTGATTAATTCTTTAGAAATCTTTAGGATGCTCAATTTGACTCATTTGTGATTTTAGTCACAATTCGGAAGCAAAGAAGTTAAAGTGTGTCGAAAGCACAACATATGGGCCATTTTTTGAAGATTAATATTTACTTGTATTTATAGAGCAAGAAGGAAAAAAAAAAAAGACAAGAGGAAGACAAGAAAAATGGAACACAAAGAAGAAGTACCATAGAAAGCATGCAATATGTGGAAGCACGAAACGACAACAGAAGAAGGAAACAAGAGAATAAAATGCAGCAAAATGTTGATTCACATGAATACCCCACGTACAACATGAATTAAATGGCAGCAGTCCATTTGGTAAATGATGCTGAAGCAAGGGTAGACATTGTGAGACGTTTCCGTTGATGCATATGTGAAATGCAGATAGATGTTATGCAGCATCTGTGTTAAAAAGAGGAAGGGCACAGTAACATAGGGGAGGTGAATAGTAAATTGGACCAGAAACTAATTCACTAAATAGAGAAGAGGAGCAATAGTGTGGGGGCAAAATAGAGGTGGAGGCGTTAGGCCCTTTTCTTTGATCTTTCACCATTGAAACATAAAGGAGATGGCTCACACTTGGAGCATAAAAATAGAGATGGAAAGCTAGCTTCCTGACTTCGATTCAATGGGAATATCGATGCCAAGTCATGGTTAATCTATTTTTATAATTTTAAGGTTGTAATTTCTTTTCGTATTGTCATTTTATTGGTGTTGATTTGATTGGGTTTTGGGATGACTGATCTTAATACATTATTTTGATTATTTTATTTCGAACCTATTGCTAAAACATTGAATGTAATCTGTAATCGTTACTTTTGATGTTTATGTGTAGCATTTAATGATCCTGTATCATTAGAAGCAATATAACTTAGGTTAGACAACCTGAACGTGTGAGGTTACCGCTTATATTGATCATTTTTCACTTTGTAATGTGACTACCAAATTAAATCTAGAGAGCATATCGTAGGTTATTTGGTAGTTAGGTTTAATTAATGATCGTGTCTTGATTAAACAAAACCTAAGGGAAAACCAGGATTAGTAAAGCATTCTAGTAGTCTCAGATCGATAGTCCAAAGAGAGTTGTAAAGATGTTAGGATGATGAAATATGCTTAATCATGTTTAGGCCGAGATTGAACCTAGAACCAGACCTTACGTATATTCGACAGTTTTAATCATTTTTGATTGCTTGTTTTAATTTGTTTTCAATAGTTTACTTTTATTTTCTTTTCTAAGTTGCTAAAAATCCAAAACCCCCCTTTTCTATTTTCCTTACATTAATTAACTTTGGTTATGGAAATTAACTGAACATTTCCTGTGGAATCGGCCCCGACTCACCCTAACTACAAATTTTAGTGTGTAGAGTTAAGGAAATTTTACAGTGTACTCGACACGTGCTGTCAAATTTTGGTGCCGTTATTAGGGATTATAGTAGTTTAATTTTTGTATTTGATTTTAGTTAGTGTTTTCTGAATATATTTGTTTATAATCATTTTTGTTTTGTTACTTTTTAATTTTTAATTGTTTGTTAGTGTTGGTACATAGTAGTGACTAGATCTCCTCGTAGAGAAATTAAGCAACTTAATCCAGAGATCGAGAGAACATTATGGAGATTATGTAAGGAAGCAAGGTCAATTTTGGTAAAAAAATTGGAACTAGAATCTAAAGACATAATGGCAAATCCAAGAACTCTAAGGGAGTTGACTGCACCTGATTTAACTCAAAGACCATTATGTATAACATTTTCGAACTTCGTTAACATGTTACTTTTGAGTTAAAATCTAGATTAATTCATTTGTTGCCTAACTTTCATGGTCTTGTAGGTGAGGATGCACATAAGCATCTTAAGGAACTTGATGTGGTGTGTTTAAGTGTGAAGCTTCCCGAGGTGACAGACTAGTAAATCTTGTTGAGAGCCTTCCCGTTCTCACTCAAGGATGCAGTAAAAGATTGGTTGTTTTATTTACCAGTGGGGAGCATAAATACTTGGTTGGCGATGAAGAGACTATTCTTAAAGAAATATTTTCTAGCCTAAAAGATTAACAGTATTCAGAAGGAGATATGTGGCATCAAGCAGCATAATGGAGAATCTCTTTATGAGTATTGGAAGCGATTTAAGAAATTATGTACTAGTAGTCTGCACCATAACATAGCGAAGCAACTTCTCATCCAATGTTTCTATAAAGGATTATTACTGATGGAGAGGAGTTTGGTTGATGCAGCGAGCAATGGGGCACTTTGCGAGAAGACTCCCATTGAAGCTAAGATATTATTTGAGTGGATGACAGCTAACAACTAACAATTGGGCACTTGTAATGATGTTTGACGAATAAACGAGGTAAGCACTTCATCCTTTGAACATCGTTTAAATGAACTAACATCTTTTGTGAGACAAATTGCAGTGGGACAGGCACAAGTGAAAGTGTACAGAATAAGTTCAAACATAAGCCATCCAATTGATGAGTGCCTGACATTACAAGAAGGAATTATGAAGTACATGAATGCTATAGGAGGAAACTTCTTAAACAAATACAACCCGTACTTGTAGAAATATAACCCAGGTTGGAGGGATCACTCTAACTTGAGTTATGGAGGAAATTGACAAAAAATTTTCTTCCAAAATTGTCCACAAGAAGCACAAAGATTTCAGCCAAGGCAATAAGGAGCATAAAGAGCTTCTTCTTCCAGTTTATGTACATCTTTAGAAGATCTTGTTAAAAATCTTGCTGCTAACAATCTATAATTTCAAAAGGATATGCAGCAACCACAACAAAGTATGCAACAAATTAATCAAAATTTACATCAAATCCTTCAGGAATCAAAAGCAAGCACATAAAATTTGGAAAACCAAATGGGTCAGATGGCAGTGAGGCTCAATCGCCTAGAATTGTAAAGTGGAGAAAAATTACGATCCTAACCCAAGGTAAACCTGAAGAATGTAAGTGTTATAACCCTGAGGGGTAGAAAGGAGATTGAGGGTCCCAAGAAAAATCCATCAAAGGTTGCTACCGAGGAAGAGATCAAGAAGGAATTAGGAAAGGAAGAAAAAATGCCATCAAGTACGAAGGTAAATTTCGGAAGTCCCAATATTATTAAAACTAACCTCCACCTTTTCCTAGCAGATTGACAAGACCAAACAAGGTGGAGAAAGACAAAGAGATATTGGAGACTTTTCGAAAGGTGGAAGTCAATATATCTTTACTCGAGGCAACCAAGCAAGTACTAGGGCATGCCAAATTCCTCAAAGAACTATATACACATAATTGGAAAATAAGGGGTGATGAGAAAGTGATGATGGGTGAGAATGTCTCAGCAGTATTCAGAAAGAAGATGCCTCCAAAATACCAGGATTTAGGTATGTCTAACATTCCTTACAAATTGGTAATACTATGATCAATAGAGCTATGGATTTGGGTGGGTGCTTTTATTAATATGATGCCTTGTTCAATTTATGCTTCTTTGAATTTGGGCCCATTGAAAGAAATGAGTGTAATCATATAACTGGCTGACCTCACTAATGCTTATCTTGATGGTGTGGTTGAGGATGTTTTGTTGCAGGTGAATAAGTTAGTGTTTCTTGCAGATTTTTATGTTGTGGATATGAATGATAAAACCTCACGTAATCCGATACCTATCTTGTTAGGGAGACCATTTCTTAATACGACTAAAACTAAGATAGATGTTCATGAAGGCACCCTCACAATGGAATTTGATGGGGAACTGATTCATTTCAATATTTTTGATGCCATAAAACATCCTCCTAATGATCATCATGTTTTTTTATTGATTTGATTAATCCTTTTATGCAGGAAATGTTTAAATTAAGTTGTAAGGATCATTTGGAAATGGTTTTAACTGAGGATTTGGAAATATAAGCCAACACTGATGTTGAAACCTTGGATTCATTAGAAAGCTCTTCAAAAAGGTATGATTTGGCTTCTAAGCAACTACCTGAAGCTCACCAAAAGTTATTACCTTATATTGTGCAGCCACTAGAATTAGAATTGAAGCCACTCCCTACACATCTAAAGGATGCCTATTTGGGATATAAGCAGACTCTCCTTGCTATCATTTTGACGAAGTTGACAGCAAACTAAGAGGAGAGACTGGTTCAAATGCTGAGAGAGCATAAAAAGGCCATTGAGTGGACTATCGCAGATATCTAAGGGATAAGTCCTTCTATATGTATGTACTGCATTTTGTTAGAGGAGGATGCAAAGTCCACAAGGCAAGCTCAACATTGGTTGAATCTTCCAATGATGGAGTTGTGAACAAGGAGGTATTGAAGCTTCTTGATATTGGGGTTATCTACTTGATTTTCGATACTAAGTCGGTAAGTCCTGTCCACGTGGTTCCAAAGAAGTTTGTAACCACCTTTGTGACAAACCTAGAAGGTGAGTTAGTTCCCACCTGAGTGCAAACTGGGTGGCGAGTATGTATTGATTATGGAAAGTTAAATTCTGCTACTTATAAAGACCACTTGCTCCTTCATTTTATTAATCAGATGCTACAGAGATTGACTGGTTATGACTATTATTACTTTTTAGATAGCTTTTCAGGTTATCTTCAGATCCCACTCACACTAGAAGATCAGGAGAAGACCACGTTTACATGCCCATTTAGTATGTTTGCCTATCAAAGGATGCCATTCAGATTATGTAATGCACCAGCCACGTTCCAAAGGTGTATGGTAAGAATTTTTTCAGAATATGTTGAGAAGATTATCGAGGTATTCATGGATGATTTTAGTGTGTATGGATCTTCTTTTGATGAATGTCTTGAGAATCTTGCCATTATCTTAAAATGATGTATAGAAACTAATCTTGTGTTGAACCGGGAAAAATGTCATTTTATGGTTGATCAAGGTATAGTTTTAGGCCAAGTGATATCTGCTAAAGGTATTGAGCTAGACAAGTCCAAAGTTAATCTTATTTCTTCTTTACCTTATCCCTCTACTGTGAGGGGAGTGCATTCTTTTCTTAGGCATGCAGATTTTTATTGAAGGTTCATTAAGGACTTTTCAAAGATAGCCGCATTACTATGCAAGCTTCTTCAACAAGATGTCTCCTTTGAGTTTGACGAGAAGTGCAAGGAAGCATTCAATAAACTTAAGGAACTTCTGACATCCCCACCAGTGATTCAACTGCCAGATTGGAACCTCTCATTCGAGATCATATATGATGTGAGTGATTATGCAATAGGGGTAGTTCTAGGACAAAGAGTGGGAAAAGCTTTGCATGCCATCTACTATGCTTTAAAGACTCTAAACCCAGATCAATTGAATTATTCCACTACTAAAAAGAACTGTTATCTGTGGTTTTTACTTTGGAAAAATTTTGATCGTATTTTCTTGGTGCTAAAGTGATTATTTATTTTGACTATGCGGCTTTACGATACTTGGTCATAAAAAAAGAAGTAAAAATGAGGATGATAAAATGGATTCTCCTCCTTCAAAAATTTGACTTGGAGATCAGAGATAAGAAGGGGGGGGAAGGGGGAATATGGTGGCAGACCATCTCAGCCATTTGATAAAGGAAGAAGACGATATCCCTCTACGAGAAACCTTTCCGGATGAGCAATTATTTTCTGCCTATGCGACACCACCATGGTATAGAGACATTGTCAACTTTTTAGTTACTAATGAATTACCTGTTGGTTTGTCAAAGACTCAGAGGGATAAGATATTGAGTGAAGCGAAGTATTATGTATGGGATGACCCTATCTTTGGAGGCATTGCACAAATCAAGTTATCACGAGGTGTGTGCCGAAAAATGAATCATCATAAATTTTAGCCTTCTACCATTCATACGCTTGCGAGGGACATTTTAGACTGAAAAGGACAACTCATAAAGTTCTAGAAAGCAGCTTCTACTGGCCAATATTGTTCATAGATGTATATACCTTCTGCAAATCCTATGATAGATGACAACGGTCAGGTAACCTATCCCGTAAGGATCAATTGCCACAAACTCCTTTGTTTTTCTATGAAAATTTTGACATTTGGGGTATTAATTTTATGGGTCCTTTCCCTCCATCTTTTGGCTTTATTTATATATTGCTTGCAGTTAATTATGTTTCTAAACGGGTGGAAGCCAAAGCCATTAGGATTAACAATGCAAGGGTTATTGCAGATTTTGTTAAGGTTAACATTCTTTCTAGGTTCGGGATATCGAAAGCCATCGTTAGCGATAGAGGAACCCACTTCTGCAACAGGGTGATGGAATCAATGTTCTAAAAATATCACATTACACATAAAGTTTCTACTGCTTACCCAAAGGGCAAACTGAAGTCTCAAATCGAGAAATCAAGTTAATCCTTGAGAAAATCGTGAGACCCAATAGGAAGGATTGGAGTGTAAGACTAGAAGACGTAATATGGGCCTATAGGACAGCTTACAAAACACCAATTGAGATGTCGCCTTATAGCTAGTGTTTGGGAAGCCATGTCATCTTTTGATGGAATTACAACATAAGGCATATTGGGCTATTAGAAGATGCAACATGAACTTGGATGATGCGGGAGTGTATAGGAAGTTTTAGCTTTAAAATTTGGAAGGGATGAGTAAATGTAGTGATATATAAGGAGAGGACAAAAGCTTTTCATGATAAGATGATTTCGAGGAAAAGCTTCTCGGTCGGCCAGAAAGTGTTACTATATCATTCCAAACTCAAAATCTTTCTAGGTAAGTTGTGTTCCTGTTGGGTTGGTCTAATTGTTTTCACTCATATCTTTCCTTTTGGTGTAGTGGAGATATAAAGCCTCAAAACTGACAAGACATTCAGAGTAAATGGTCACCGCTTAAAGTCGTATTTTGAGGGCTTCCAACCGGAGGATTTGGAGGTGTTGATGCTAGAGGATGTGACACGTGTCACTTGATGCACACTACTGGAGGTCGAGCCAACAACGTTAGACAAAGGCATTGCATGGGACGCAACCCAAGGGGAGTTAATTTCTGTTTTTTACATTTTTGCATTTGTTATTTTTGTTCACTGCTCCATTTCTTGCATTTGATTTTACATTGAGGATAATGTAAGTTTTAAGTGTGGGGATGGGGTACATTAGTTTTTATGCATGTTTTTGAGCTTAATTGTAGCTTATGTGACTTCTTAGGCAGTTTTCAAAATCAAACAAAAAAAATAAAAAATTTTCTTATTATCTAATGCTTTTAAGATTATTTAGTCATAATTAGAGTGTGAATTGATTAGTAAAATCCATAGCAAAATTTGGCATGTACTTTTGGTTTTGTGATTTCTTAATGTGCATTATTCTTAGAAGAGCTGTGACTAGTGGTAGATAAAAACCAGTGAGGTTTTGAGTTGTATTACACTGACACATCTATATTAGTCTCACTATTTTGTTTGTTATGTATGATCGTCATGACATATACATCCTTACTTTGCGTAGATCTTCTGTTCGAGACTACATTTTTATCACATGCATTTTATGAAAATGATTAGGCATTGTTTATTGATTACGAACTACATTAGCCAAATAGCCTTCCCAACTATGTGAATTTTCCTTTGCAAACCCGTTTTGAGCTTTATTATCCTTTTCTTTTGTATAAAATACATTACATGCACCTAACCAAATGCCCTACCAAAGTTTTAAAGCTAGTAGAGCATTTGTTAATTCTTGATGAATGTGATTGCACAAAAGCCTAAGCATGGGGTTATGCGTATATGTGGGTTGTCCATATTTGTTAAAATTCCATGTTATGGATCATATATTGTAATAATCCGTTTTCCATATTAAGGGCTAGAGCTTTAGATTATTACATATGAGTTAAATCATTTTAGCATTCATGAAATGCATTTCATTCACATGCATGTCATAAGTATACACACATGAAATTATGATTTCGTACACATTGCAAAGATAATATATGCACTGAGTTGACATATTCCGAGGTATGAAAGGTTTATAATGATCATGAAGTGAATTTTTTTGTTATTTATGTCTTGAATTTTGGTTTGACAGATTACAATTGGTCATTTGGAATTAATTATTACAATTGGAAAATTGATGAATTAAAATGCATATTTAGACTAGGAAAAATGCTAAGTGGTAAGACAAATTGACACATGAAAAATTAGGATGACTAAGCCTATAAAATATTTGACAAATGACATAGATAAATCAGCGACATTTGGTAAGAGTAATTAATTGACAAATGGCAGCAATGATTGAATGACAAATGGATTAATAATTAGGTGACGTTTGGTAGCTTATGGAAGGGATAAGTGGCTTACATGCTTAAGGATATATGTTGAAGTAATATGGTGACATCTAGCACCTTAGGTGCAACGTTTCTGCAGTGTTGTTTCAGCCTAACTCATTCTTCTTCTCTTATCATCTCTCACCACCGAAACTTGCTTCTATCACCCCTTCTTGTGTTTTTCTTGAAGCTATGATAAATTACCACACCAAATACATGCTTTTACCTTTCACAAAATAACTAAAGAACTAGTTGATCGTTGTCTTTTATTATAGCCAAAATTCATCTAATTTCCACCTTAAATTTGTGATGATCTTGCATGCATGGAGAGCTAGATTAACTTGATGAATTGATCCAAAATTGGTAGCTAAATAAGTAAGTGAAGTGTTGTTCTTTATGGTATGTTATAATAGAAAGATTATGATGATTGAATTAGAATAGATTGTGTATGATGTTGATGTAGAAGATGTGCTGGAAAATGGAGAATGAATGGATACTTTTCTGACCTATTTTTGCATATACGAAAATGGTAGTTTATAGAATGTTGAATGGATGAATTAAGTTAGGAATTGAAGTATAATTGATGAGTAATTCATGCTAAAGATAGGTGTTATTAAGGTGTTTTCAACTCTGGAAAATTTGAGCTGTAAGTGTGTTTGGAAAATAATGAATGTTAATGTCGTAAGTGAACAAAATTTTGTAAGTCTTAATGTAACCAATATGGAAGTTAAATTAACCTGAAATGAAGTATCCTTAAAGGATATGAAATCTGGAAATTTTCAGATGTTAATGATGTCTTTAAGCTTGTTAAATTTATCAGGTATTCAAGCTAGTAAAGTTACACCCATTAGTGGCGTTGATGACAAATTTTGGAATTTTAATTCCATCCTTGTGCACATGTTGAACCAGCTGGGAAATTTCACTCTAAACTGATATATTTGGACTTCATTAAGGTTAGGAATGAGCCTAGATTTTTTCTTTATTAATTTGTTAAGAGCTTGATAAGTTTATGTAGTTAATTGATGTCATTATCTTAAGAAGGGACTGTTTTGATGTGTTGAGTTCAAATCTGTAAATTCTGATTTGTTAAAGGAATAAATGAGTTCTTTTAATGCAAACATCATCTTAAAGGACATGAGAAATGTTTATAAGGTATGGATGAATGAGCATTGAAGAACACAGGGTGATTATGAATGAGAATTAGGAAAATGTATGAGTATATGTTGCTAGAAAAAGTTTAGTGAATGTATAGATTTAGCTTGCTGAAATTTCAGATTTAAAGTAACAATTGTGTGTGTATTATAAGAAGTTTTTGGATCATGGAAATGTTCAAGGATAAGTGCAAAGTATGGTTGATTAATTTGGTGTAAATCAAGCTAACTTAGGGGTACAAACTAGATTGCAAAATGATAGTATACAAAGTATGATATTTGAATGGTCAAAATTTATGAACAGTTACATACACAAAAACGTCAATTGAGCATGCATTAAGCATAGCATATATATATATGTATGATTGAATATTCATATGATTGATCAACTTAGTACTGTGTGAACTATGTGTGTGTATTCCATGACTAAAGAAGCATAAATTGGTCGTCAACATCTAGACATTGCCGGGTTATCAAGGCAATAGCTTATCTGGAGCATACTATAAGTTAATCTAGTTCTCACTATAACTAAATTATTTTTTATTAACTTTTAGATATTGAACTATTATTGATATGATTCTGATAATTCCAGACATTGATGGTCCGAGGAGTTCAGTATTCAGGATTGTATTGGAAGTGCTTTCTAATTATTTATGAATATGGAAAATGTGTACTCAACTGAATGTTAAATGCTAGACTCATATTCGATGAATGTGAAAATGACAATGCATATTGAATGAAAGTCTTGATAACATATTATGTGAATTAATGCATTCCATCACATGGTTATACATGATTAGATAAAGGAGTTGTGATCGGAGTGACCAGTGTGAAAAAAAAGCTTAAGGCTCAGAATTTTGCACAAAGAGCCACAAGCTCAATTATTAACGAGCTCGGTATTCACAATAGGTATGGGACATAATATAAAATGAGCCTGGCATCCACAAAAGATACGAGACAGTAAATAGATGCTTGGTTACAACAAAGTAAAAATGAAAGTGGAGTCACATGTGCATTTGCATAAATATAACTTTATATGTATTATGTGAATGACTGCGAAGAGTTACAAAATTATGATGATATAGTGATATGCAATGTTTGTGTACATGTTGACGATATGAATGATTGAGATAAATGATTGGATTATTTTGAACTGATTATATGAAATGTTTGTAGTTTATGATTTATTACTAGAATATAATGTATATTGTGATCTGCTATTTAATATTGAGTGATGTGATACATCTGCTGAATTAGGAAATACATTTGTGATTGTAGTTTATCCTTGTGATAATTGTGTTCTGACTTGAGTGAGCACATGGATAATGGTTCACTCATTGAGTTCGCAAAATCATCAAAATTACAACATTGATTTTCAGGTACAAGAGAGACCTAGCTACTAAGGCATTCTAGTAGAAATCTAAAAATTTTAATTTTGGAAACAAGAATGGCTTAAAGGTCTGGTTAACTGATATTTGAGGAGTTTATTAGAGTGTGATTTTTTAGTTTTCTCATTTCATGTAGAACATTTTGTAAAAGAGTAGTAAACTCTCATATGTTTTTGGTAACATAAATATATGGATTATTTAGTGTAATATTACAATGTAAATATATTTGTGAATGACATGGGAAAAGTTGTTCTTTTAAATACTTATGTTCTGTTTGATGCCATAATAAGTTAATGTAATTGCTTTAATATGCCACTTTTATAAGGTATGTTCTTGAATGTCCTCTAGATGTTTGGGCATATGCTCTATAATAGTGGTGTGTTACATTTTTGGTATTAGAGTATGGTTTGGCATCCTCAGGGACATATAAGAACATATAGATATGATATATAGTGAGAGACTCATATAGTGATCACCCTTATTGGTTGTTGTAGGTCATCTGCTATAGGAGATTGAGTCACAAAGTCAACTGACCTTGAGTCCATAGGAGCCAATAGAGAGTCTCCAGTACCTCAGTTTGAACAAATGTCTCTGAGAATTCCTGAGAGGAGAGAGAGAAGGTATGATAAACTTAGGAAGTAGGGGGTTGTAGACTTCTAAAGAAGTACAGAGCTTGCAAAGGCAAAATGTTGGTTGCAATGAACGAAGAGGGTATTTGATCGGATGGACTGCGAGTTTGACGAGAGGTTTGACTATGCAGTCTCACTACTGCAAGGTTCGGCTTATCAGTGGTGGAAGACTATTGCTGGCAGTTTTGCCCGACCTTGTAGTTTGACATGGGAAGACTTCCTGACGATTTTTAAGGAGAAATATATGCCAAAGATCTACCTGTATAGGAAAAAGAAGAAGTTTCTAGATCTAAAATGGGGAATTCTTACTGTAGCTGAATATGAGGTACGATTTAATGAGTTAATAGGGTATGCTACTGCTTTGATTCTTACTGAGGAAAATAAGTGTAAGTGATTTGAGGATGGATTGACTATGGAGATAAGAACGAGGTTGGCCATTACTAATTTGAGTAGTTTTATTGAATTGCGAGCTACCTTAATCCAAATTTAACAATTATTAAAATATGGATAAGGAGAGTATAGAAAGGAGTTCAGGGTGAAGAGACATGGTGGTTCTCAAATTGATTCTTGTAGGAGATTCAGTAAAAGATAGAATAAATCATTCCGATCACAGATTAGATAGAGACAGTTGGGGTTTCAACCGAGAGGCAGTTTTGTATAGGCTGATAGTGGTAGAGGTCAAGTATCAAGACGACAAACACAACAGATGCCTAGTTGTGAGCAATATGGAAAGCAATATGATAAGGACTGTTGAGAGATATCGGGAGCTTGCTTCATTGTGGCTCTTTTGAGCACCAGATTAGAGACTGTCCCGTAACTTTGAGAGCACAGTCTAGAGTGAGAGGGGGATCAATGACTGAGATGAATGTCCAATAAAGTAAAGCTAGTGGAGTAGGACAAAGAGGCATAGGTAGAGGTAGAACAAGTTCAGCAAATCCTAGTGTTAGGACTAAGGTACGAAGTAATCAGCTACAGACTCAGGCCAAAATCTTTACTATCACCAGACAGGAGGCACAGAAGTCCCCAGATGTTATTGCAGGTGTGTTACATGTCTTTTAATTTGAGGCATTTGCATTGTTAGATCTAGGATATACACATTCATTGATCACACCACATCTGGCATCTAAACTACAATGTAAGAGAGAGATGTTGAAATTTAGCCTAAAGGTGAGTACTCCAGTAGGTAGTACTATAGTGATTAAGGAAGTTTGTAAAGGGTGTATTATTCGATTTGATCAGGCAGAGTTGGAAGCTAATTTGATGGAATTATAGTTAAAGGAGATATATCTCATTTTGGGTATGGACTAACTTATTGCATATAGAGCTGTTATGAACTGTTAAACTAAGGAAGTCATCTTTAAATCTCCTAATCAACCAAGAGTGATATTTCTAAGTGTTAGTCAAGCAGTACCAGCTAGGTTGATTTCCTCAATGAGTGCTCTTAGACTGATTTGAAGTGGATGTGAGGCTTACTTAGCCTATATGACTGATACCTAGAATGAACAAACAATTTAGAATATTCCTATTTTTAGGGATTTTCTGGATGTGTTCCCTCCTGACTTACCGGGTTTACCCCCAGATAGAGAGACAAAGTTCACTATTGATTTAGTTCCAAGTACTGCTCCTATATCTATTCCTCCATATAGGAACGCACCTATAGAACTTAAGAAACTTAAGACCTAGTTATAGGAGCTGTTGTATAAGGGTTTTATTAGACCTAGTGTGTCACCTTGGGGAGCTCCGATTTTTTTGTGAAGAACAAGGATGGGACTTTGAGATTGTGTATTGATTATAGGCAGTTGAATCAAGTGTATCGTGAAGAACAAGTATCCTTTATCGAGGATAGATGATTTTCTTGATAAGTTACAGGGAGCTTAAGTGTTTTCTAAATTGGATTTGAGATCAGGGTACTGTCCGTTGAAGATAGCAGAAGTTGATGTACCGAAGAGTGCATTCAGAACTAGATATGGGCACTTTGAGTTTTTTGTGATGCCTTTTGGGTTGACAAATGCTTCGACAGCTTTTATGGCATTGATGAATAAAGTGTTCCAACCTTACTTAGATCATTTTGTGATTATATTCATAGATGATATTTTGGTATATTCGAAGAGTATAGAGGAACATTATAAGCATTTGAGGTTAATCTTACAAATAATGAGGGAAAAATAATTGTACGCAACGTTCAGTAAGTGCGAATTCAGGCTTGATCAAGTGGTATTCTTGGATCATATATGTAACACCCCATTACCATAGGGTACGCATCGGGACGCCCGTAGGTCATTCCGATACATATCCTATGATAAGGGAGCGCTATATGCAATCACTACAATACTCCACATGGCATCATATCAATTTGAATAATTAATTGTAAATCACAAAATTTTAAAACCAAACTCTTCCTCTTTTCATTACTCAAAATCAACAGTTTATACATCATCA
>JANQAP020000104.1:318814-329182 GCA_026874005.2 Erythroxylum coriaceum
TGTATATAATTAATAATAAAATAATAAACTTTTATTAAAATTTTTATTATTTTAAAATAGAAAATATATAAAAAATTTGTTACGGTTGTTCGTGACTTTTTAATTGGACATGATTTATGTTTTAAAATCATAGCATTAAACCTGTTGTAACAACCATTTTAATATTAGGGGTATAATAGTCATTTATTATACATTATATTCCATTCCATCTATCTTCCAAATAATGTTTCACTACATTACATTATAAACCCTTCCATCCCTCCCAAACAACTTTTCACTATATTACATTCCATTCCATTATAAATCCTTCCCTTCCGTTCCATTCTGTTCCATTCCATTCCATTAATTAACATCCAACCAAACAGGCCCTAAATGTATGAATATACATTGTTGGAAAAAGTTTGGTGAATGTATAGATTTAGCTTGCTCAAATTTTAGATTTAAAGTAACAATTATGTATGTATTATAAGAGGCTTTTGATCATGGAAATGTTTAAGGATAAGCGTAAAGTATGGTTGATGAATTTGGAGTAAATTAAGCTAACTTAAAGGTATAAACTTGATTGCAAAATGGTAGTATACAAAATATGATATTTGAATGGCCAAAATTTATGAAAAGTTACATACCCAAAAAGGCCAATTGAGCACGCATTAAACATGGCACACATATATATTTATATATGCATGATTGAATATTCATATGATTGATCAACTTAGTAATGTGTGAATTATATGTGTGTATTCCATGATAAAAGAAGCACAAATTGATCTTCAGCATCTAGACATTAAGGTCATCAAGGCAATAGCTTATCTAGAGTGTACTGTGAGTTAACCTAGATTTTTTCTCACTATAACTGAATTGCTTTCAATTAACTTTTAGATGTTAAATTGTTATTGATATGATTGTGATAATTCTAGATATTAATGGTCCGAGGAGTTTAATATTTGGGATTGTATTGGAAGTGCTTTCTAATTGTATGAGAATATGGAAAATGTGTACTCAACTGAATGATGAATGCCAGACTTAGATCTAATGAATGTGATAAATGACTGTGCACATTAAATGAAAGTTATTGATAGCATATTATGTGAATTGATGCATTTCGTCATATAGTTATGCATGATTAGGTAAAGGAGTTGTGACTAGAGTGAATAGTGTGAAAAAGAGCTTAAAGCTCAGAAATGTGCACAAAGAGCCACAAGCTCAGTTATTAATGAGCCCAATATCTACAACAGTTACGGGACATAATATGAAATGAGCCCAGCATCTACAACGGACACGGGACAGTAAATAGATGCTTGGTCACAACAAAGTAAAAATGAAAGTGGAGTCATATGGACATTTGCATTTATATATATATCTTTACATGTATCATGTGAATGATTGCGAAGAATTACTAAATTGTGCTGATATAATGATATGCAATGTTTGTGTAAATGTTGATGATATGAATGATTGAGATGAATGATTGGATTATTCTGAAATGATTATATGAAATGATTGTAGTTAATGATGTATTGTTGAGATATGATGTATATTATGATATGGTATTCAATATTGAATGATGTGATACATCTGTTGATTTGGGAAACACACTTGTGAATGTGGTTTATAATTATGATATTTATGTTCTGACTTGAGTGAGCACATTGATGACGGTTCACTCACTGAGTTCGCAAACTCATCAAAATTGCAATATTGATTTTTTCAAGTATAAGAGGGACCTAACTTCTAAGGTGATATAATAGGAGTCTAATACTATTAGTTTCGGAAACAAGAATGGTTCAAAAGTCTGGTCAGCTAATACCTGTGGTGTCTAGATAGAATATTTTTATTTAGCTTCTCCTTTCATGTTGAACTTTTTGTATAGAACTTTAAACTCCCAAATGTTATGTTATGTGTAAACATGGATTATTAAATGTAATGACTATGTAAGTTTCATTTTGTGAAGGAAATGAGAAGTTTTGATCTTTGAAAATACTTACGTTTTGTATGATGCCATAATAAGTTGAATTTAATTGTTCTAATATGCCAGTTTCATAGGGTATGTTATTGAATATCCTTTAGATATTCAGGCATATGCTCTATGGTAGTGGTATGTTACATTTTTGGTATCAGAACATGGTTTGGAATCCTCAGGGACATATAGGAACATTTAGACATGATATATAGTGAGAGAGTCGCATAGTGAGCACCTTTATTGGTTATTATAAGTCATTTGCTATAGGAGATAGAGTCGCAAAGTCAATTGACCTTAAGTCCATAGGAGCCAATAGAGAGTCTCCAATACTTTAGTTTGAATAAATGTCTCCGAGAATTCCTGAGAGGAGAGAGAGAAGGTATGATAAACTTAGGAAGCAAGGGGCTATATAAGTACAAACCCTACAAAGGCAGAACGTTGGTTGGAAAAAACGGAGAGGGTGTTTGATCAGATGGACTGCGAGTCTAACGAAAGGTTTGACTATGCGGTCTTGCTATTACAAGGTCCAACTTATTAGTGGAGGAAGATTGTTCTTGGAAATTCTGTCCGACCTTGTAGACTAACATAGGAAGACTTCTTGAGGGGTTTTTAAAGAGAACTATATGCCAAAGATTTACTTGGATAGGAAGATGAAGGAGTTTCTAGATTTGAAACAGGGAAGTCTTACTGTAGTTGAGTATAAGGTATGGTTTAATGAGTTAATGAGGTATGCTACTACTTTGATTCCGACTAAGGAAGATAAATGTAGGCGATTTGAGGATGGATCGAATATGGAGAACAGAACGTGATTGGTCATTACTAATTTGAGTAGTTTTATCAAATTGCGAGCTGCCTCAATCTAAATTGAACGGTTATTGAAAGATGGATAAGAAGAGTATAGGTAGGAGTTCAGAATGAAGAGACATGGCGAGTCTCAAGTTGATTCTGGTAGGAGATTCAATAAACGTCAGAATATATCATTATGATCACAGACTAAATTGAAACAGTCGGGGTTTCAACCAAGAAGCAGTTTTGTATAGGCTGGTATTGGTAAAGGTCAAATATCAGGAGGACAAACACAACGGATGCCTAGTTGTGAGCACTGTGGAAAGAAACATAGTGGGGAGTGTTGGAAGATATCAGGAGCTTGCCTTCGTTGTGGCTCTTTTAAGCGTCAGATTAGAGACTGTCCTGTGACTTTGGGACCACAGTCTGGAGTGAGAGGAGGATCAATGACTTAGACGACTGTCTAGCAAACTAGAGCTAACGGAGCAGGATAGAGAGGCAGAGGTAAAGGTAGAACAAGTTCAGCAGGTCCTAGTGATAGGACTGAGGTACGGAGTAATCAGCCGCAGCCTTAGGCCAGAATCTTTGCTATCACCAGACAGGAGGCACAGAACTCCCCAGCTGTTGTTGCAAGTCTGTTACATGTCTTACAATTTGAGGCATTTGCATTGTTAGATCCAGGATCTATACATTCATTTATCACACCACATCTGGCATCTAAACTGTATTGTGAGAGAGAGATGTTAAAATTTGGCCTAGAGGTGAGTACTCCAATAGGTAGTACTACAATGATTAGGGAAGTCTGTAAAGGGTGAATTATTCGAGTTGATCAGGCAGAGTTGGAAGCTAATTTGATAGTATTATAGTTAAAGGAGATAGATCTCATTTTGGGTATGGACTAGCTTACTGCATATAGAGCTATTATAAACTGTTACACTACAGAAGTCATCTTTAAATCTCCTAATCAACTAAGAATGATATTTCGAGGTGTTAGTGAAGCAGTGCCAGCTAGGTTGATTTCCTCAATGAGTGCTCTTAGACTAATTCGAAATGGATGTGAGGCTTACTTAGCCTATATGACTAATACCCGAAATGAACAAACAATTCAGAATATTCCTGTTGTTAGGAATTTTCTGGATGTGTTCCCTACTGAATTACCAGGTTTACCCCCAGGTAGGGAGACAAAGTTCACTATTGACTTAGTTTCAGGTACTGCTCCTATATCTATTCCTTTGTATGGGATGGCACCTATGGAACATAAGACCCAGTTGTAAGAATTATTGGAAAAGGGTTTTATCAGACCTAGTGTGTCACCTTGGGGAGCTCCGGTTTTGTTTGTGAAGAAGAAGGATGGGACTTTGAGATTGTGTATTGATTATAGGCAGCTGAATCGAGTGATAGTGAAGAATAAGTATCCTTTACCGAGGATAGATGATTTACTTGATCAGTTACAGGGAGCTCAGGTGTTTACTAAATTGGATTTGAGATCAGTATACTATCAATTGAAGATAGCAAAAGCTGATGTACCAAAGATTGCATGCAAGACCAGGTATAGGCCCTTTAAGTTTTTGGTGATGCCTTTTGTTGACAAATGATCCGATAGCTTTTATGGTGTTGATGAATAAAGTGTTCCAACCTTACTTAGATTATTTTGTGATTGTATTCATAGATAATATTTTGGTGTATTTGAAGAGTAGAGAGGAACATTCTGAGCATTTGATGTTAGTCTTATAGATAATGAGGGAAAAACAATTATATGCCAAGTTAAATAAGTGTGAATTCTGGCTTGATCAAGTGATATTCTTAGGTCATATAGTATCTGGACAGGGCATACAGGATGACCCAAAGAAAGTTAAGGTAGTGACGAAATGGGAAGCCTCGAAAAATGTGTCTGAGATTTGAAGTTTTCTTGGAATAGCAGGTTATTATATAAGGTTTATCAAGGATTTTTTTAATCTTAGCCCCTTTGACAAAGCTTCTAAGGAAGAATGTACCATTCTGATTGATGGATGAATGCCAAAGGAGCTTTGAGGAATTAAAACACTGATTAAATATAGCACCGGTGTTAGCTATTCCATCTGGATCTGGAGGATACGTAGTATATAGTGATGCTTCACACTAAGGGTTAGGATGTGTTTTGATGCAGTATGGAAGAGTGATTCGAGACAGTTAAGGTCTCATGAGTTCAACTATCCAGTTCATGATTTAGAATTTGCTGTAGTGGTGTTTGCTTTGAAGATTTGGAGACATTATCTGTATGGTGAAACATTTTAGATATTTACAAATCATAGAAGTTTGAAATATTTATTGAGTCAGAAAAAACTGAATATAAGACAAAGGCGATGTATTAAATTTCTTAAGGATTATGATTGCACGATTAAGAACCATCCTAGTAAAGTTAATGTTGTGGTTGATGCTTTAAGCAGGAAATCTAATAGTAGTGTGGCACAAATTTAGACATCGAGGTTACCAAACCTAGTACAACTAAAAGCATGGAATGTTGAGCTAAATTTGGGACAGAATGAAGCATTGTTGGCTACATTGAAGCTTAGACCGGTATTGCATGAAAGGATCAGAAAAGCTTAAAGTAAGGATCCAGAAGTAGTGAAACCTATTGAGAAATTGAAACAAAATCCAAATTCTAAGTTTGAATTGAGGGATGATGCACTGTGGTTGAAACAGAGATTATATGTACCTGATGTAGATGATTTGAGAAAAGAGATTTTGGAGGAAGCACATATAGCAACCTATGTTATGCATCCTGGTACTACCAAGATGTACAGTACTCTGAAACAACATTTCTGGTGGCCAGGGATAAAGAAACAAGTGGCAGAGTATGTTGCTAAATGTTTGACTTGTCAACAGATTAAGGCAGAGCATCAGGCTCCGGTTGAGAAGTTACATTCATTGCCTATTCTGGAATGGAATGATGCCATATGGGCCATTGTTGAAAAATTGACGAAATCGACCCATTTTTTACCTGTGAGAGAGAATAATACACTGGATCAGTTAGCTCAGAAGTATGTTATTGAGGTAGTGAGATTACATGGAGTTCCATTGTTCATTCCATCGAACCGGGTCCCCAGACTTACTTATGGATTTTAGGGAAGTTTACAAATAGCTTTGGGTACAAGGTTAAACTTTAGTATAGCCTTTCATCCTCAAATAGAAGGATAGAGTGAGAGGACTATTAAGACTGTTAAGGATATGCTCAGAGCTTGTGTTTTGGAGTTCCAAGGAGCATGGGATCAATATGTAGCTCTTATTGAATTTGCATACAACAATCATTATCACAATAGTATTGGTAATGGCGTGATATAAAGCATTATATAGCAAAAAATGTCAATAGCCTTTGTATTGGGATGAAGAGGTTCTAAGGATTGTTGAAGGCCCAGAGTTGATTCAAGATATTGTTTAAAAGATTAAACTGATCCGTAGTAGAATTAAGGCGGCTCAAGATAGGCAGAAAAGTTATGCAGATCAGCACCGGAAAGATGTGGAGTACCAAGTGGGAGATAAGGTGTTTTTGAGAGTATCACCTTAGCAACGAGTGTTAAGGTTTGGTAAAAAGGGTAATTTAAGTCCTAGATACATTAGTCCATATGAGATTACTAAAAAAATAGGACCATTGACTTACAAGTTAGCATTACCAGCTGAGATGACTCAGATTCATAATGTGTTTTATGTTAGTATGCTCAGAAGATATCGAACAGATCCGATACATGTGTTACCGGCTCAGGAGGTTGAAGTTGCAACTAACTTAAGTTATGTTGAGGAATCGGTTAAGATAGTTCATTATATGACTAAGCAATTAAGAAATTGAGTGATTCCATTAGTTAAAGTCCTTTGGAGGAATCATTCGAGAGAAGAAGCCACATAGGAAACTGAGAAGAACATGAGGAAACAATACCCACATTTGTTTGATCAATTAGGTAAGAATTTTTAGGACAAAATTTCCTAAAGGGGGAGAATTGTAATAGCCCGTTTTCCATACTAAAGGCTAAAGCCTTAGATTATCATATAAGAGTAAAATCATTTTAACATTCATGAAATGCATTTCATTTACATCCATATCATTAGCATACACATATGAATTATGATTTTGTACACATTGCAAAGGTAGTATATGCACTTAATTAACATATTCCGGGGTATGAAAGGTTTAAAATGATCATGGTATGAGTTGTGTATTGTTTATGTCTTGAATTTTGGTTTGATTGGTTACAAGTAGTAAATTTGGAATTAACTATTACCATTAGAAAAGTGATGAATTAAAATGTATATTTAGACTAGGTAAAATGCCAAGTGGCAAGATAAATTAACATATGAAAAATTAGGATGACTAAGTCTATGAAATAAGCGACAAATGACATAGATAAATGAGTGACATTTGGCATGGGTAATTAATTGAAAAATGGCAGCAATGATTGAGTGACAAAGGACTAGTAACTAAGTGACGTTTGGTAGCTTATGAAAGGGATAAGTGGCTTACATGCTTATGGACATATGTTAATGTAATATGGTGACATCTAGCATCTAAGGTGTAACATTTCTGCAGGAGTTATTCCAGCCTTGTTCATTCTTCTTCTCTTCTCATCTCTCACCACCGAAACTTACATCTATCTCCTATTCCTGTGTTTCTTTTGAGTTATGCTAAATTACCATACCAAATACATGCTTTTACCCTTCACAAGATAGCTAAAGGACCAGATTATTGTTGTCTTTTATCCTAGTCGAAAACCATCCAATTTCTACCTTGAATTTGGGATGATTTTGCATGCATGGAGGGCTAGGTAGACTTGGTGAATTGAACTAGAATTGGAAGCTAAATAAGTAAGTAAAGTGCTATTCTTTATGGCATGTTATAATAGAAAGATTATGATGATTGAATTGGGATAGATTGTATATGATGTTGATGTTGAAGATGTGCTGGAATATGGAGAATGAATGGGTACTTTTCTGTTCTATTTTTGCATGTACGAAAATAGAAGTTTATAGGCTATTGTATGGATGATTTAAGTTAGGATTTGAAGTATAATTAATGAGGAATTCATGCTAAAGATAGGTGATATTAAGGTGTTTTCAAATCTGGAAAATTAGAGTTGTATGTGTGTTTGTAAAAAAATGAATGTTAATGACATAAGTGAGCAGAATTTTGTAAGCCTTAGTATGACCAATATGGAAGTTAAATTAACCTGAAATGAATTAACCTTAAAGGATATGAAATCTGGAAACTTTCAGGTGTTGGTGATATCTTTAAGCTGGGAAAATTCGTCAAGTATTGAAGATAGTAAAGTTACACACATTAGTAATATTGATGACAAATTCTGGAATTTTAATTTCAGCCTTGTGTACATGTTGAACCAGTTGAGAAATTTCACTCTAAATTAGTATATTTGGACTTGATTAAGGCTAAGAATGAGCCTAGATTGTTTCTTGATTAATTGGTTAAGATCTTGATAAGTTTATGTAGTTAATTGATGTTATAATCTAAAGAATGGATTGTTTTGATGTAGTTGAGTTCAAATCTGGAAATTATGATTTGTTAAAGGAATAAATGAGTTCTTTTAATACAAACATGATCTTAAGGACATGAGTAATGTGTATAAGCTATGGATGAATGAGCATTGAAGAATATATGGTATTTATGAATGAGAAATGGGTAAATGTATGAATATATATGAATATACATTGCTAGAAAAAGTTTGGTGAATGTATAGATTTAGCTTGCTAAAATTACAAATTTAAACTAACAATTGTGTGTGTATTATAAGAGGCTTTTGATCATGGAAATGTTCAAGGATAAATGTAAAGTATGGTTGATGAATTTGGAGTAAATCAAGCTAACTTAAAGGTACAAACCTGATTTCAAAATAGTAGTATACAAAATATGATGTTTGAATGGTCAAAATTTATAAAAGTTACATACTCGGAGAAATCAGTTGAGCATGATTTTGACCATTCAAACATCATATTTTGTATACTAACATTTTGCAATCAGGTCTGTATCTTTAAGTTAGCTTGATTTACTCCAAATTCATCAACCATACTTGACATTTATCCTTGAACATTTCCATTATCAAAAGCCTCTTATAATACACACACAATTGTTACTTTAAATTTGGAATTTCAGCAAGCTAAATCTATACATTCATTTTGACCATTTAAACATCATATTTTGTATACTACCATTTTGCAATCAGGTTTGTACCTTTAAGTTAGCTTGATTTACTCCAAATTCATCAACCATACTTTACATTTATCCTTGAACATTTCTATGATCAAAAGCCTCTTATAATACACACACATTTGTTACTTTAAATTTCGAATTTCAACAAGCTAAATCTATACATTCATCAAACTTTTTCTAGCAATGATATATATATGCATGATTGAATATTCATATGATTGATCAACTTAGTAATGTATGAACTATATGTGTGTATTGCATGATGAAAGAAGTATAAATTGATTGTTAGCATCCATAGATTGCCGGGTCATCAAGGCAATAGCTTATCTGAAGTGTACTGTAAGTTAACCTAGATGTTTTCTCACTATGACTGAATTGTTTTCGATTAACTTTTAGATATTGAACTGTTATTGATATGATTGTGATAATTTTGAACATTGATGGTCCAAGGATTTTGATATTCGGGATTGTATTGGAAGTGCTTTCTAATTGTATGTGAATATGGAAAATGTGTACTCAACTGAATGTTGAATGTCGGACTCAGATCCGATGAATGTGATAAATGACTGTGCACATTGAATGAAAGTTATTGATAGCATATTATGTGAATTGATGCATTCCATCACATTGTTATGCATGATCAGATAAAGGAGTTGTAACCGGAGTGAATAGTGTGAAAAAGAGCTTAAATCTCATAAATGTGCACAAAGAGTCACAGGCTTAGTTATTAATGAGCTCGGTATCAATAATAGGTACGGGATAGAATATGAAATGAGTCCAATATCCACAATGGATATAAGACAGTAAATAGGTGCTCGATCATAACAAAGTAAAAATGAAATTGGAGTCATATATGCATTTGCATTTATATATATATATATGTATCATGTGAATGATTGCGAAGAATTACTGAATTGTGTTGATATAACAATATGCAATGTTTTTGTACATGTTGATATGAATGATTGAGATAAATGATTAGATTATTCTGAAATGATTATATGAAATGTTTGTAGTTTATGATGTATATTATGATATGGTATTCAATATTGAATGATGTGATACATATGCTGATTTGGGAAATACACTTGTGAATGTGGTTATACTTGTGATATTTGTGTTCTGACTTGAGTGAGCACATCGATGATGGTTCACTCACTGAGTTCACAAACTTATCAAAATTTTAACGTTGATTTTTAGGTACAAGGGAGACCTAGCTTCTAAGGTGATATAATAGAAGTCTAGTACTGTCAGTTTTGGAAACAATAATGGCTCAAAGGTCTGGTCAGTTGATACCTGTGGAATCTAGATAGAATACTTTTGTTTAGCTTCTCCTTTCATGTTGAACTTTTTGCATAGAACTTTAAACTCCCAAATGTTATGTTATGTATAAACATAGATTATGAAATGTAATGAAAATGTAAGTAAGTTT
>JANQAP020000104.1:357899-373878 GCA_026874005.2 Erythroxylum coriaceum
AATTTTGATTTTTATTGTTATTTTAAGTTTTATATTGGACTCATATTTATTTATTTTTAGTTCATTATATAATAATAAACATTGCTGTATTTTTTATTTCAATAAAATATTTTATTTTTATTTATTCTTATAAAATTTCCATCTTATTTATTATATTTCGATTTTATAGCGGTTCACTACAGGTTGAACCTCTAAACCTTAAACATTTCCTTCGACCAGTTCGATTTCCGGTCTGATTTTTAAAACATTGGTTAGGACCTTAGAATACGGTACATGAGAGATTAATGAGAAGTTAGAAAGTGCATTTCATGTTTATGCGTATTATGACATACACACACATGTGAATATTAATGTTTGCACATTAAAATGATTATACATGCATTCATTGACATTTTTCGGTTATAGTTGATTTATAAATGTGATTTTTGATATGAATTATGGTTCATATGTATTGAAAATTTAATTGGTGTGTATAAGTATTGATTTAGAAATTTTGGTGAAATTTAAAAAATTCCTAAATTTTTGGGTAAATTTTGAACTAGGAAAAATACCAAGTGGCAGGACAGTTGATAAATGGAAGTAGAATTAAGCGTCAAATGGCAGTGAAAATTTTTATAAATGACATTTGGATTTAATGACATATGTCGTTGAAATTTGGATACAATTGGAATAGAAATTGGAGTTTATTGGACTAGTTAAATGAGAGAACCTATTTTAAACCTATACGGATTAGACATGTGGCAAGTGACAAGTGTCACTTGCCAAGCCATGTCTTAAACCCACGATTCTTTTAACTTATACAAGACTATTTAATTGTTTTTATTTTTCTTTCTTCTTCTTTTTTGTGGCTTTCTTCTCCTCCTTCACAAATTTTTCTCACCAATCTCCATTCACGTTGAACCTAGCCCCCTCATCTTTCACTTGCTACTCTCATTTTGCTCTCTCTTTCATTTCTCACTAAAGACCCAACCTTACCACCTTGAAGGATGATGTACATGGGTTGTATGGAGAGCTAGGGTTAAGTGAGATCTTGAAGAGTTTGAAGATTTTGAAGCTAAATCAAGTAAGTTATGCTTTAATCTTTATGGGTATTGTTAAATGGAACATGTTTGATGAGAAATTTGATGATTGATTATGAGTTTTTATATATGTGTTTTAACGTGAGTGTAGTGTAGTAATAAAGAGATCATGCTCTAAATTGTAGTGAGTTAATGTTATTCATGAAGTGTTTAGTAAATGAATCAATTATAATAATGAATTAAGAGATGAATGAGTATGAACAAGGAAGTCAAAGTATGATGATGTGTGTGTGGATGAAGAGATAAACATAATTATGTCTTACTTTATGTTAAGATGAATGATAATTCATGAGTTTAAATCCAAAGAAAAGGCTAGTCTTGAAATGAGAAGAAGTAGGATGATAATTTGGAGATAAGGTAGAGTTGAAAATGAAGTTTAATGTGTGCTGGAATATGTTAGATGGAGTGCTTTCACTGAACATGCATATGTATTTTAGCCATATCTTGATCTGCAGATATCCAAATGGGATTATTTTTTATTTATATTAAACTAGAGACATATGGATATAATGTTTATGAAGTAAGTGAATTTTAATTATGTCCTTAAGGGTCTTGAAATTTGGTTTGAAGTTGAGAATTGTGAGCTATCGTGGTATGAGAATAGTCTGTAGTAATTTGGGTATAACTTGCATAATACTGAACGACACTGCCTGAATTTGATGTCATTAGAAACTTAATACACATATGAACATTGTTTTAGAAGACTATGTTTTCTAATACCTCATTTTCTTGGTAATAATGGTCATACAAAACTAACTTAAAGACTATCCTGAGAAAAACTAGAAAACTGCAGGAAAAATGGGAGATTAGTTTCTATCATGATCGTGTAGGGGACACCACAATCGTGGGTAGTGATTTTTCATGGAAATGTTTTGATTATGCAATGGTTGAACCCATCAAGGATGAGGTATATATCTACGATGCTTTTGGACTTAATTGGGGATTAAAAGGAACATAATTTTGATGTTGGAAAGGTTGGTTAAATGTGTGATAAGTTTGATTGATCTTGATGTTATACTTTAAGGAAAAGGATGTTTGATGTCAATGCATCTAAATGTGAAATTTTTAGAGTGTTAAATAAGGACATAACATAATAAATAAATTGTTTAATGCATTATGAATGAGTTATACTATGGAAAGAGATAGGGTTTCATGAATGATGAAATTAAGTTGAAAATGATAAATCAAATGAGTTGAATTTTATGGAGTTAATGTAATCAATATGGTAGTTGAATTAGTACAAAATGAGGTCATATTAGAAAAGGTAAATTTGGGAAAAACTTGTTATGAAATGGATGTGAGAGATTTGTCGAATTCATGCACAAAAGAAGGGAAAAAAGGGCAGCCCTTCCCCACGATCATGGCCTGGCCAAAAAGAGTTTTTGTCATGATCGTGGTAGGAGCACCATGATCGTGGCCAACTCTAAAAGCTTTTGTCACGAACATGGCAGGGACACCATGATCGTGTCCAGACCTATAAAGAAAAAGAGTTGTCTTTTGAGTAAAGTGTGAACAAATTAATGCTATGGTGTTCCCATATAAGGTATTTAGGCTTAAATGAGATGTTGAATGAACCTAGTTAATGTTGAATGAGGTGATTAACATGGACAAAGTGTATTAGGTATTAAAGGACAATTGGAAGATGATGTTAATTGATTATAAAATGTGTATTAAGGAAATATACCTAGGAATTTGTTATTGAACATGCATTATTCATGACATAAATATATGTGCTTATGATCAAGTATTCATATAAATGTGTAAAGTAATAATGGTAAATGTATATGTTTGCATATTATAGAAGAGCACATTGACAGACCACTTCTAGAAATTACTGGGACTTCAAGGCAATAACCTAACGAGAGCAAACTGTGAGTAACCTAAGATGGTCTCACTTTGATTGTGTGTTTGTTAAATTTTGCATTGAATTATTATATGATATGTATGTACTGATTTCAGACCTTGAATGTCCGAGGCATTTAATGCATGATTACCATATTTGGAAGTTCTCATTGTATGTGAATGTGACAAAATAAGTGATTCTCAACTTATATGATGAATTTCGGACCCAGGGTTTGATGACAAAAATGAATGAGAAACAGAATGTGAATGTGACTGAATGAGCATGATTGATTGAATATATATGGTGCATATCATTACATGAAAGATAAAGACAGTTGTGACCAGAGATGCCAGTGAAAAAGAGCTTAAAGCTCAGAATGTGGTAAGAGCCTCAAGCTTAGTATGTAAAATGAGCCCTATATCCCTAACGGATAAGGAATAGTATTAATAAGCCCGGAATCTACAATGGATATGGAATAGTGAAAAAGGCACTCGGTCACAACAACGAAATAAACGAATTTGAGTCTCATGAACATTGCATATACGCATGATGTATATATGTTTAGAATGATTGTAATGTGTTATTGAATTATGTTGAATGAGAAATGTGAAAATTGTGTACAACGTGTATTGCAGGATATACGTGAAATACAATCTAAATGGATGACAGGAGGTAGCGATAACGGGAAATCTCCTGATCCAGGAAGGACGTCGAGTCAACTTCTTCTCCTCTTCACTCTTCCTTCTTCTTTTCCTCTATCTCTCGATGATTTCTCTCTAGATTTTCTCAATTTGGCTGATGCAAAAACTCCCCTCTGTCTCTTTTCTTGTTCTTTAAATATACTCATGTTCTGAGCAGCCCTAGGGTTTTTCTAGGGTTTGAAAGGGCTAAAAATCCCTCGAAACTTGACATTCTTAAGTGTCTATGAGTTTGCTCGATGTAGGCCATGATCGCGGGCCGTTTCTTGGGCTTCTATCACGATTGTGGCATATAAGCCACGATCATAGGCCAAGTCTTGTGCTTCTGTCACGATCGTGGCATGTAGCCAACTCCGGTGATCGTGGGCTGTTGTTTTGGCCCGAACGTCTCTGAAACTCTTTCTTTCTTCAATGTTGAACCTAAAACACTAACAAACACATCAAGTTACCTAAAAAACATAACATTTAAGCTTAAAAGCTTGTACTAACCTATAAAACACTTAAAACACAAATAATTAACAACTAGCACAATTCTAACCTAACACACATACTAAATGATTGAATTAATGGCTAAACACATATCAAACTATGCCCTAAAACACGATGCAATTTACACCTATCAAATACAATAATAGATTTAACTATAAGTCAACATACCCAGTGCATAAGACTCCCAACTTTGGGGGTCTGGGGAGGGTTATAATGTATGCAGCCTTCCCTTTATATTTTTACAAAGAGATTGTTTCTGTGACTTGAACCTCAGACCTTATGGTCACAAATGAGTAACTTTACTAGTTGCTCCAAGGCTCACCCTCTAATAGATTTGACTATATGACTAGATATTATGTAAGCTTATCTCTGACACCCTAATATCAATACCTTAATCAATTTACCATTATGTTTTATCAAACTAATGCATATGAATTTAGAAATGATTTTGTTGATGTTACTAAATCAATGTTAAGCTTAATAAAGATATTTCTCAAATATAAAACTCTTCCTTAATTAATTGAAGTCTATCAATAAACAAGAGATACTACAGTTCCTCCTTTTTAGACATCAACACATTAATTAGTCATCATCATTGAATCAATAACAAAAAATAAAGAAAATTACAAATTCATAAGATAAGAAAAAATTTTAATGTAATTCTCAATCTTTTGTGTTCTTTATTCAGTTGGGATAATCTCAAATCTTTTTTCTCGTCTAAAAGGACATAGATATCATGCCTAGGGTTTCTCTCTTCTTATAAGTTGTCCAAGTTTTCTTTCTTTAAAAAAATTAAATTAAAACACTCTTAAATAAAGCAATTATTATAACAAACACAAGTTATAACATACTTATGTTTGAGACCGTGTTTAATACTAAAATTGTAATTTTTTATCTAGCAAGCAACATGGGCGTTCATCTTAAATTTTATATAGTCTCGAAGTAATCTTTAGTCCTGCAACATGATCTCCTTTACTTTTGATTTTGACGATTGCGTCCTTGGCATAAATTTTACACTTTTATCTAGTAAGGGTGCGAACGCCATATTGACTAACCTTTGGTAAATTGCCCCTTCATTCTTAAACTTGAAGGCATCATTCAATACTAATAAATTCCATTATGGGTGACAAATGAATTATTCTCTACATCATGCCCATACATAGCAATCTAGCTATAAAAAGAATAAATATCTATGAAGCTCAGTTGCTCATAGTTTTCCATAATGTCTACTAGTTGGATGGTTTTAGGCAAAAGGTAGCTATCTTTAGGGCAAGTTGTATTAAGGTGTATAAAGTCTACACATGTTTAACTTTTCCTATTTAACTTGTTGATCATCAATACATTGGTAAGACATTATAGATATTAGAACTCACACATAAAGCCAACTCTTAGCAAATTTTTCAATTCCTTAGCTTGTTAGATATTATCAGGGGGCTCGTGCAAATCTAATATATCCCCTTTTTCACTCCATAAGATCAAGATCAAATATATATTCATTCTTCTTATTTTGAAATAAGTAATATTTCAAGTCCTTCAATAAATAATGATCAAGTTAAACACAAGAAATATGTTCAAATATTTCGAGTGAAAAAGAAAATATCATTTCTGATTATTCAGATCTTATTCAAATCATATGTACTAGTTATTGTAATTGCATATATCCTGCCATTCCCATGAGCATTATAATTTATTGGAAAAGAAGCAAATAAATAGATTCATTATCTCCCTCTAATTGATTCAAGAATGAGAGAAAGAACTAATGCCTTGCTTTCGTATATCGATTGAAATACCTTTAGGTATTTTTCATATAAATAACATTTTTGATTATTTTGACAATCCCTAAAATGTTTGCATATTTCCTTAGCAATGAATTCATAAATGCTCTTTCAATTCTATCTCCTACATTCATTGTAACCCACCACCATCACAAGACATATACCTGAACATCCAGAGGACATTCGGGCACATACCCTATGAAAGTGGCATGTTAGAGTAATGACATTCACTTGATATGGCATCATACATAACAAGAGTAATTATAAAGATCAAACTCCTCATTTCATTTATAAAATATAATTTACATTGTAGCATTTCGCTACATAATCCATATATATAGTATCATAAAATATCTCATAGTTTGCCACTCTTTACAACATTTCTACATGAAATGAGGAACTAAACAAAAATACTCAATATAAACTCCTCAATATCAGCTGATCGACCTTTGAGCCATTCTTGAGTCCAAAATGTATAGTACTAGACTTCTACTAGTCTGCCATAGAGTCTAGATCTCCCTCACACCTGAAAATCAACATTTACAATTTGATGAGTTTTGTGAACTCAGTGAGTGAACCATCATCAATGTGTTCACTCATTTCAAACACATATATCACATATCAAAACCAATTTTACAATAAACCTCATATCAAATATACATCATGAACATCACACATTTCACATACTCATTTCATAATAATCTAATCTTTTTCTCAATCATTCATAACATCACAATTCAGTAATTTATTACGAACTTTCCCATAATACATGTATGTATATAAATGCAAATGAACATGTGACTCCATTTTTATTGTTACTTTGTTATAACCAAGTGTCTTTTTACTGTCCTATATCCGTTATGGATACCGAGCTCATTAATAACTTTCCTGTATCTATTGTGGATACTGTACTCATTTTAATACTAAGCTTGTGGCTCTTATTGTGCATTTCTGAGCTTTAAGCTCTTTTTCACAAGTCACTATGATCACAACTCCTTTATCTGATCATGCATTTCAATGTAATGAGATGCATCAATTCACATTATATGCAATCCATCACTTTCATTCATTATGCAAAGTCACTTTCACATTTTCATCAGATCTAAGTCCATCATTCAACATTTTTGTTGAGCATACTTATTTTTTCCAATTCACATTCAATTATGAACACTTCCAATGCAATCTCAATTATCAAACTCCTCAGACCATCAATGTTTAAAATTATCACATTCATATAATTATCAGTTCAATAATTGAAATTTAAGCAAATATAATCAATCCTAGTGAGAAACTTCTAGGTTACTCATAGTAAGCTCCAAATAGCTATTGCCTCGACGAAATCGCAATGTCTGGATGTTGGTGTTGGACTTGCGTGTCTAAACCATGCAATACACACATTTATACACATTACTAATTTGCTCAATCACATAAGTATTCAATTATACACGTATGTATATATGTTATGTACAATGCATGCTCAGTTTGACTTTCCTGAGTGTGTATCCTTAATCATAAGTCATGATCATTCAAACATTATAATTTATATGTCTTGCTTTCTCTTAGGTTTACACCTCAAAGAAACTTGATTATTTTAACTCTTCAATCATACATTCATCAATCCTTTTTCTAGCATTACATAACTACACAATATCCAATTTCTTATTCATTCATACCTAATACACCTTACTCATTCTTTTGGATCACATTTACTATCATATGAGCACCTTCATTCCTATAACACTCATAATTTTTGAGATTATGGTACTTTGATATCAACAATCCATTTTTAGGTTATAACCTCAATTAACAACCTAACATATCATACACTTTATTAACTTATTTAAGCATCAAACTAGGTTCATTTCAAGCCTCGTTCAAGTCTAAACGCACCATAGAAAAGAATCTTATCATTAGTTAGTTCTAACATCACATAAAAGATAACAACTCACGTCTAAAGCCTTTCCTTGCATTTCCCATGATCGTGGGTTAAGCCATCCAAGAATTTCTAGCCCATTCCTTGCATTTCCCATGATCGTGGAGGTATTCCCATGATCGTGGGTTATGTAATTCGAGAAATCCCAGCCAATTCTTCTGTGGTTTTTCCAGATTTGAACTCTTTCATATTACATCTAACTCATCTTGTGTATAGTTCATCATTTTGACTTCATATCTTTATCATTTTTACCTTAATTTCATCTCAATATCATCCATAAAACAATCCATAAACTATGGTTTATCATCTATATAAAAACAAAACACAACATCATCATTCATTATCATACATAAATCCTAGTTCTTCTTATTTCAAGAACACTACACTAGCCTTTTCTTTAGGTTCAAAACTCAATCTAATTCATCTCTATAACAACCAATGAACCACATTTTTATACATCTAAAAACAAAACATATTTATATCCATTTATTCATCAAATTTTCCAGCACTCATCATCAACACCGTTTTCACTATCAATCATCCCTAATGGTCATCATATATGCTTATATTAAAATAACTCATGAAGACCAAGATCTTGTTTAACTCTAAAGACTCTTCAAATCACTAAGAAACCCATAACTTCTCCACTTACACGATCATCAACTTTCAAGGAGAAATAGGTTGGGTTCTTCAACAACTAGATGAAGGCAACAAAGATCTTGGAGTGGCTAGTGTAGGATTTTAGCAAACTCAATGTGGTGAGGGTAAGAGTGAGATGGTCGTGAGTAAAGAAAGTGAAGAAGATGAAAAAGAGAGCATGTAACGAAAATAGAAGTGAAAGACAAATGAAGATGATCTTTCTAATGTGTAAATATCGTGGGTTTATGCTTGGTGAGTGTCATGACACTTACCACTTAAAAATCATGCTACTAGTATCTTTACTTAAAATACCATATAACTCTTAATAATCAGTCCATTTGTCACTCAATCTCCAATCCATTTGTCACCCAATTATCTAAGCCACTTCTTAATAAATCCTAATGCCACATGTCATTTATTTTTGCTACCATTTGTCACTTATTTCTAGTACCATGTATTAATTTGTCTTGCCACTTGGCATTTTTTCCTAGTTCAAAATACACATAATTTTATAAATCTTTCAATTGTAACAAATAAATTCTAAATTAATAATTGAAACCATAATATCAAAATTCAAGACATAAAAATTCACAATTCACATTATAATCATTTTAAATCGTTCATACCCCAGAATATGTTAATTGAGTGCATATACACTATTTCCAATGTGTACAATCAATATTCACGTGTGTATGCTAATGATATGCATATGAATGCAATGCGCCTTATAATTTTCTCAACACTATTTCTCATATATAGTGGTCTAGGGTCCTAACCCTTAGTGTGGGAAAACGGGATATTACAATTCTCCCCCATAAGAAATTTCGTCTTCAAAATTCTTACCTAATTGATCAAACAGATGGGGGTATTGTTTCCTCATGTTCTCCTTCGTTTCCCATATGGCTTATCCACTTGAATGATTTCTCCAAAAGACTTTCACTAATGGGATCATTCAGTTTCTCAATTGCTTCGTCTGATAACCTACTATCTTAATCGGCTCCACAACATAGCTCAAATTACTTGCAACTTCAATTTCCTGTGCCAGCAATACATGTATTGGATCTGACCGATATCTTCTAATCATGCTGATATGAAACACACTGTGAATCTGAGACATTTCAGTAGGAAGTGCTAACTTATAAGCCAATGGTCCAACTCTCTCTGTAATCTCATATTGACTAATGTATCTAGGGGTTAGCTTACCCTTTTTACTGAATCTTAGCACTCCTCAGCAAGGTAATACTCTCAAAAATACTTTATCTCCAACTCGGTACTCCATATCCCTCCGATGTTGATCCACATAACTCTTTTACCTTTCTTGTACTGCTTTAAGTCTATTTCGGATCAATTTAACCTTATCAACAGTGTCTTGAATCAATTTTAGGCCTTTAACAATCCTTAGCCCCTCTTCATCCTAATACAAAGGCAAACGACACTTTTTGCCATATAACGCCTCATATGGTGCCATATCAATACTACTGTGATAATGATTATTATATGCAAATTCAATCAGAGCTACATACTAATCCCATGCTCCTTAGAACTCCAAAACACAAGCTCTTAGCATATCCTTAACAGTCTTAATAGTTCTTTCACTCTATCCATCTATCTGAGGATGAAATGTTATACTAAAGTTTAACTTTATACCCAAAGTTGTTTGCAAACTACCTCAGAATCTCGAAGTAAATCTGGGATCCTGATCTGATACAATAGACATTGGAACTCCATGTAACCTCACTACTTCATTCACATACCTCTGAGCTAACTGATCCAATGTATTGTTCTCCCTCACAAGTAAGAAATGAGTCGAATTTGTAAATCAGTCAATGATGACCCACATGGCATCATGTTGCCTCAGAGTTCTTGGCAAACCCATAATAAAATCCATAGTAATTCTCTCTCACTTTTACCCCAGAATAGGTAATGACTGTAACTTCCTAACTGGAGGATGATGCTCTGCCTATATTCGTTAGCAAATCAAACATTTAGCCACTTGCTTTTTCATCCATGGCCACTAAAAATGTTGTTTCAGCTTATTATACATCTTGGTAGTACCAAGATGCATAACATAGGCTGCTATGTGTGCTTCCTCCAAAATTTCTTTTCTCAGTTCATCCACATCAAGTACACATAATCCCTACTTGAACCATAATGTATCACTTCTCAATTCAAGCTTAGAATTCGAATTCATTTTCAACTTCTCAATCAATTTCATAATTTCAGGGTCCTTGCTTTGAACCTTTCTGATCCTCTCATGTAATATTGTTCTAAACTTCAATGTAGCTAACAATGCTTCATTCTACCCCAAATTCAGCCAACATTCAATTCTCTTAATTACACTAGATTTGCAAACCTCGATATCTGCATTTATGCCACACTGCTATCAGATTTCCTGCTTAAGGAATTGACTACAACATTAGCTTTACCAAGATGATACTCAATTGTGCAATCATAGTCTTTGAGAAATTCAATCCATCGCCGTTGTCTCATACTCAATTCTTTCTGACTCAACAAATACCTCAAACTTTTATGATCAGTGAATATATGAAATGTCTCGCCATATAAATAATGTCTCTAAATTTTCAAAGCAAATACCACTACAACAAGTTCTAGATTATGAACCGGATAGTTAAACTTGTGAGACCTTAACTGTCCCGATGCATATGCAATCACTTTACCATACTACATCAGAACACATCATAATCCCTAGTGTGAAGCATCACTATACACTATATAACCTAAAGATCCAAATGGAATAGTTAACACCAGTGTTGTAGTTAACCAATGCTTTAGTTCCTAAAACCCCATTGTCATTCATCAGTCCATCTGAATGGTACATTCCTCCTCAAAAGTTTTATTAAAGGGGCTAAGATTAGTGAAAACCCCTCAACAAACCTCCAGTAGTATCCTGCTAATCCAATAAAACTCCAAATCTCATATACATTTCTAGGAGCTTCCCACTTTATCACTATTTCTAATTTCTTTGGGTCTACCTGTATGCCCTATCCAATTACTATATAACCCAAGAATACCACTTGATTAAGAAAAAATTCATACTTATTAAACTTGGCATACAATTGCTTTTCTCTTATTAACTGTAAAACCAACCTCAATTGCTCAAAATGTTACTCTTTACTCTTTGAATACACACAAATATCATCTATGAATACAATTATAAAATGATCTAAATAAGGTCAAAATACCTTATTCATCAAAGCCATAAAAGCTACTAGAGAATTTGTTAACCCAAACGACATCACCAAAAACTCAAAATGCCCATATCTGGTCCTGAATGCTCTCTTTGGCACAGCAGCCTCTGCTATCTTCAACTGATAATATCCTGATCTTAAATCTAGTTTAGTGAACACCTGAGCTCCTTGTAACTGATCAAGTAAACCGCCTATCCTTAGTAACGGATACTTATTCTTCACTGTCACCTGATTCAACTACCTAATAATAGGAATATCCTGTATTGTCTACTCAGTACAAGTATCAACTACATAGGCTAGATAAGTCTCACATCCACCTCGAATCAATCTTAAAGAACTCATCGATAAAATCAATCTGATTGGCACTGCTTGACTAACACCTCGAAAGATTATTCTCGACTGATTAGGAGATTCAAGAATCACCTCCTTAGTATAGCAGTTCATTACAGCCCTATAAGCAGTAAGCCAATCCATTTCTAAGATAAGGTCTATCTCTTTCAACTGTAATACTATCAAAATTGCTTTCAATTCTACCTGATCAACCCAGATCATACACCTTTTATAAACTACACCAATTACTATAGTACTACCTACCGGTGTACTCACCTTTAAATCACAATTCCATATTTCTCTCTTACCATGTAGCTTCGATGCCAGATGCCGTCTGATAAATGAATGCGTAGATCCTGGATCTAGCATTGCAAATGCATCAAAATTGAAGACATTTAACACACCTACTACAACATCTGGGAAGTTCTGAGCCTCCTGTCTAGTGATGGCAAAAATTCTGGCCTGAGACTACGACTAATTACTTTGCACCTCAGTCCTGACAGTAGAACCAACTGAACTCACTCTGCATCTACCTCTGCCTCTCTATCTTGATCCACTAGCTCTGCTCTATTAGACAATCATTTCAGTTATCGTTCCTCCTTTCACTCTAGACTATGCCCCAAAAATTACGAGACAGTCTCTGATCTCATGTTCAAAAGAGTCGTAATGAGGGCAACCTCTCGTTATCTTCTAACATTCTCTACTATGTTTCTTTCCATAGTGCTCACAGTTAGGCATCTGTTGCATCTGCCTAGATAATGGACCTCTTCCACTACTAGTTCGTACAAAACTACCTCTCGATCTGAACCCTGACTATCTTAATCTAGTCGATGTTCGAAACAATCTATTCTGACGCTTACTAAACCTTCTGCCAGAATCGACTTGGGACTCACCTGTCTCTTCATTCTGAACTCTTGTCTGTATTCTCCTTGTCCATCTTTAAATAGTTGTTCTATTCAGATTGAGGCAGCTTATAGTTCTATGAAACTACCCAAATTAGTGATAGCTAACCTCATCCTGATTTCCAAGCCCATCCTCAAACCATCTACACTTGTCTTTCGCAGTTGGAATCAATGTAGTAACATATTCCATTAACTCATTAAATCTTATCTCATATTTGGTTACAGAGAGACTTCTTTGCTTTAGATCCAAAAACAACTTCATCTTTCTATCTAGGTAGATCTTTGGCATGTAGTTCTCCTTGAAGACTTTCAGGAAGTTTTCCCATGTTAAACTACAAGGCCTGGTGGTACTGCCGAGGACAATCTTCCACCATTAATAAGTTGGACCTTATAGTAGCAAAACTATGTAGTCAAACCTTTCATCTGACTCATAGTCCATCTGATCACAGATCCTTTCAGTTCTCTCTAACCATCCTTCTGCCTCAGTAGGATCTATACTTCTGTAGTAGTCTACAACCCCTGCTTTCTGAGTTTATCATACCTCTTTTCTCTCCTCTCAGGGATTCTCTAAGGCATTTGATCAGACCGAGATACTAGGGACTCTCTATTGGCTCTTACAAACTCTAAGTTAGTTGATTCTCCTATTTGATCACCTATAGTGGATGACCTATAATAAATAATAATCTTGATTACTATCCGAGTCTCTCACTATATATATCATGTCTAAATGCTTATATACGTCCCTATGGATGCCAAACCATGATCTAATACCAAAACCTATAACACACCACCATCACGGGGCATATACCCGAACATCCAGAGGACATTCGGGTATATACCCTATGAAAGTGGCATGTTAGAGTAATCACATTCACTTTATATGGCATCATACATAACATTAGTAATTACAAAGATCAAACTCCTCATTTCATTTATAAAACATAATTTACATTATAGCTTTTTGCTACATAATCCATATATACAGTATCACAAAATATCTCAAAGTTTGCTACTCTTTACAACAATTCTACATGAAATGAGGAACTAAACAAATATACTCATAACATCAGTAATGGCACTAAGCAAATAGGAACTAAACAAATTACATCAGTAATGGCATAATAGGCCATGATCGTGACAGAAAGATGTGAGCCACTAGGATCCAATGTGATAGAGAGGCTAGAACTAGGCCACGATCGTGACAGAGAGGGTTAGACACTGGCCACAATTGTGGCCTGCATTGAGCAAACACGAAAATAGGTGAAAACGTCAAGTTTTGAGGAACTTTTCAGACTGTTTTGACCCCGAACAAACCCTAGGGCTTCTAAAGTATTTAAGGAACATAAAGAACAGAGAAAGGAGCTTTTGATCACCAACCACGATGAAACCCTAAAAGAGAGAACCTTAAGAGATCGAGAAAGATACGAAGCAAGAGAGAAAAGGAAGACAATGTAGAGACGACGTGCTTCCCTGAATAAGAAGCTTTCTAGAGTCGAGGCCTCCCATCATCCATTCGAGTTTTGTTTCCTATATATTTCAGTTTTATTTTATTATAGAATTGGGATATATAGTTTGATGATAGAATTGAATTGTGATTGATGTTTTATACTCACCTTTGGAATATTATTTTTGATTTAATGAAATGTGATTGTTTTAAGTGTTTATTTAATTAATTGTGGTTTAATTCTACACTTCATATCTCGATAATAAATTAAGAGGGAAAATCGAGAAAAATGATTAAATTGGGCTAACAAGAGTTAGGTAATTTAATAGGCTTAGAATTAGATCAGATTGGTAAATCTTGTATTGAGAGATCACATATAGGTTTCCAATTGTTTATTAGAGAACTTAAAAACTGGTTAGGTTTTAGATAGGTTGTTATTGAGAGATTACAACTTCCCATAATCTAATTAAGGTTTATGCTTTAGGGTTCAATTATAACTTAAGAGAGAGTAATTAACTCTAGAATCATTTAGAACCATTAATTTGATAAATCATAATCGGTTAAGTTAGCATTAAAGATAGATAATTTTCCCTCTCTCTTTCGGTTAACTCACTAGGTTGAATTCTAGGGTGTGCTTTCATTGCTCAACAAATCGATCAATTTTTGTTAAGTGTTATTCAATTTCAATTTAAAATTGTTAATCATTGTCGTGATTATTTTCCTTAAGTTTTAAGTGTCAATTATTGTTTTGTTATTTAATTTGGTTTGTTTGATTTATTTAGTTCTAGTGTTTAATTTTATTGTCTGTTAAATATCTGTTTAATACTTTCTGACCTTAGATTTTAGGATTAAATTACTCCTCCCTATAGGATCGATACCTTAGGAGCTACACGAACAACCCGTGCGCTTGTGGTATTATCGAGGTTATAAATATTAAAACTTAGCAAATGTAAATCGTCGATCAAGTTTTTGGCACCGTTTTTGGGGAGGTGATAGTTTAATTCTATAGTTTAAGGTGTTAGAATAGTTTTTAATTTTTGTTTTTATTTCTTTCATTTTATTTTAGAATTCTTGCTCTTGCATGAACACAAGAGTCATGAGAGGTTTGAGTCGTGCAGTGGAAACGTTAGATTTGGATATCACTCGAATAGAACGAACCTTAGGAAAGCTCAGCGAGAAGATGAAGAAGAGATCAGAAAATCAACAATGGCCGAGGAGTTTCAACAGAATATGGATTAGGGAGTGAACCAAGTGAAGTAAATCACACGTTAGTATAGACTTTATGTTCAAGAAACTCGATACACAAGAAGGGGGGTTGAATGGTGTATCCTTTTTTATGAATACAAAATCTTATAAAGAACTTCTCTTTCTTGTTAAAAAGATATCACAAAATATTACGTAGTTAAATCACAAATTACTTCTATATAAATGCTTAACAATAAAATAAACTGAAGTAAAGAGTAGAGAATAGACACTGCGATTTTTATATTAGTTCACCCCAAACCGTGGGCTACGTCCAGTCCTCAGAGTTCGTCTGAGTGTTTCACTATTCTCCAAACAATTACAAGTATTCTTTCTTCCCTTCTAGAGCCTCTTTAGGTCTCTTACAAAGTATTCTTTCACTATCTTAGCCTCTCC
>JANQAP020000104.1:1021376-1031601 GCA_026874005.2 Erythroxylum coriaceum
ATTTGGACAAATTTCAAGATAGTTAGCTTTTGTACTAAGTTAGTGGCTAGACTTTTGGATAGCTTTATAAGCACATTAAAGATTGAGCATCCAATGTATTTTTGTATCTTTTGTTAAGATTTTGATGAAATGTTAATTTGTAATTAAAGCTATGTATGAACTTCATTTTGATTTGGAAATGAATGAAGAATTGAAGAAATTTCCAATGTGTATGTGCTTAGTCATCTTGTACTTGTACATTTCTTATTTCAAGTCTTTCATAGGTGTAGAAATTGTGTTTTGTCTTCAAGGGAAAAACTGGATCATTATAGGTAGAATTTGACAAAGTTGTCTTCTTGGAAGTTGTAGACTACCTTTCTATCTTTTCAATGCTATATAGTATGAAATATTTGGGTATCGGAGTTGAGAGTTATGGTTATTAAAAATCTGTGATGTTGCATAGGATGGACTTTTGGGACAGCTGCATTGTTTTGAACTTTTAATCCTTATAGAGGTAAAATATGGCTTTAAGGTCTTCATGGAAGTTGTAGGTTTAGAAGTCCTCTTCAACATGGCCTTTGAACAACCTTAATCCAATACTTATAGTGAAAGTTATGCCCTTTTCACCAAGACAGGTCGGAGGAAAAAAAGAGAGAAGAGGAAATTCGTGATCGCGGCAAGTTGCGATCGTGACATTGCGCAAGTCGCGATCATCCGCAGGTCCTTTCCCTCAGCCTGAACATATTTCACTCTTTTGACCATAACTTTGTCGTCCGACCTCCAAATGACCTGATTTTTGAAGCATTGGATTCCTCACACATTCCTATATCTCTCCACAAAATTTATAGCTTTTGTTATTAATTTGAAAAAGATTGATTGAATCAAACTTAGGGGACCAGTTGGAAGAGTGTGATTTGGATATTTTTTACTAAACATGCTTCAGTATTTTGATGATATCTTAATCCGTAGAGCTCCAATTGCGATTATTTTTGTCTCTAAATAAACTGAATACATAGAGACATAAATTATCTGAAGAAATCAATTTTTAATTCGGTCTCTAAGACTCAATTTCTGGATGGAAGTGGAGTAGTGTACTACTTCGGTATAACAACAATCCAAAACTGTTTGGGCTATAACTTTTAGATTTCTGAACCAAATGGAATGATTTTGGTGTCTTTAGAAACTTAAGACAAAGGGAAACAAATGCTCTGAAGAACCCAAATTGAAATTCTAATTTAAGGTTTCCCAAAATCTATCCTGAAGTTTAAGAAATGAGTCTGCCCACGTTTTTATGACTCCTAATGTTGGGCTCCAAAAACGGGGTCCAACATACAAAATGAATCCTAAACTACAACAATAATCAACAATTATACAAGAAACACATGACAATTACTTAGAAAAACATAGACTAATGCACAATTGTCAAGCAACTTGCCATGTGTGTGTCGTATGGTGTGATTAATGTTAGGAAATTTGTCAAGAGTCTAGGCCAACTACATGTCCTCTCTTCATGCTTCCATTTGTCACCTAAATCTTAAGCCATTTGTCACTCAATCTCTAAGCCATTTGTTAGTTAATTATTTATACAAAATGTCACTCAATTCTACTACCATGTGTAATTTATTTCATAGGCTTACTCATCCTAAATTTTCACGTGTCAATTTTACATTTTTCCTAAACTAAATGCACATTTTAATTCATTAATTTTGTAATTGAAACAATTAATTACAAATTTACTAATTATAATCCACCAAACCCAAATTCAAGACATAAGCAATACACAATTCATATTATGATCATTTTAAACCTTTCATACCCTGAAACATGTCAATTGAGTTCACACACAATCTTTGTAATGTTTTCTAAATCAAGATTCATATGTGTATGTGAATATTATGCATGTAAATGAAATGCATTTTATAAATTCTCAAATGGTATGACTCATATGCAATAATCTAAGGTTCTAACCCTTAGTATAGAAACCAACTATTACAATTCGCCCCTTTAAGAAATTACTTCCTTGAAATTCTTACCTAATTGATTAAATAGATGGGTATACTAATTCCTCATTTTCTCCTCAGTCTCCCATGTGACTTCTTCTCTTAAATGATTCCTCCAAAGGACTTTAACCAATGGAACTACTATGTTTCTCAATTACTTAGTCTAATAACCGACTATTTTGACAGGTTCCTCTACATACTTAACCTTATCTAATCATAAAGTAAGATGGATTATTAATGATACAAAGTGTAATTAAAAATTTCTAAAATTCAATATAATCTAATATCTTGACCTGACAATATTTAGATTTAATTGATTCAGGTCAAATCGTCTATCACATGTTTAAAAATTTTTCTTAATTTAAGTTAAGTTGGATTGAACAAACCTACATGCCCTGATTAATATATGGTATTATCTCCTTTTCCTTTTCATATTCAAACTAACTTATAAAGGCAATAGGTCATTAAAATACCACTTAATTTCATTTAAAATTAAAAATTTTATAAGTTAATACAAAGAAAAAATTATTATTGTAAAATAATTGTTAAATCATGTGACGCAGCGTGTCGTAATACTACTCAAAATAAACTAAACCTACAATTGTAGCAGTGGTGAGTCTAGGTCGATCCTATAGAGAGTATGTATAAAGCTTTTAAAATGAAAATAATCAGTTTCTAGGTTTTTTTTGGGGGTGGGGGGTTGGTTTAGCTTAATAACAAAATAAAGTAAAATTAAACTAACGAAAACATTTGAAATTGATGAATTAGTTAGGGACCTAATTCTTTGGTTCAATCTCAGCCTACACCCAGTAAACATATTTCATTGAATTGTTATCCTTATACCTCTCCTTGAGCTATTAGTCATAGATTAACAACAAGCTCTGTTAATCCCAATTTTTCCTTAGGTCATAGTTAATTAATAAGAGCTCATTAATTAACCCTAGTTATCAAATAACCTAGGAGACGCTCTCTTAGTTTAATCAGATAGCTGCCTTACGAATGAGAAAAACAGACCAATCTAAGCAATAATCTCATAAACTCATATTATTTAACCTAGGTTACGTTATCCCTAATGATATTATACCATTAGTTGCTACAAATGAATTCAAACATGACTATTACATACCGTATTTAAGGTTCTAGCAATAGGTTCTCACGAAAAACAATCCAACAGTGCATCAAGATCATTCCTACACAATACCCAATCCATAAATGCAAGATAATGTAAACAATCCAAAAAGAGAGTAAGAATAAAAAACATAATAGAAAATATGTTTAACTGGGTTCTTCGGTTCAATTTGACCTCTGAACTGGTGTCGAGAAGCTAGCTCTCCATGGGTCTTTAAAGGAATAGAGCTTTTCCCCTTCTTCTCTTCGAAACTAAGAACTCACCCTCAAAAATGCTCTTTTCAAACGAAAATTCGTATTTACTGGCACCAAAATGTTTCTTTTATATGAAAATGTAGGGTTTTGAGGTGAGGTGGTAGAGCAGTCATGTGTGTGACTGCTCTCTCACATTTATGAGAGATGTCTTCTGGTTGTAAGAATTATCTCATGGCAGTGAGACACCTTGCATGGGCGTGAAACCTATAGCCATGAGCCATCTCTTCATTCCTCTTCATCTTGATGTTTTCTTATCTTCTCTTGCTTTTAATCTTCTTCTTGTTGCTCCATAAAGAGAAGTGAGTGTGAATCTTTAGAAAACGACTCAAACACAATGCTTTTGACTCACTTTAGCTCTTTCTCTTCCGAATTGTGCCTAAAACCATATATGAACTAAAGTGAATATCTTAAGCATTTTCATATCATTAATCACTAAGTGTTATTGAATAAATATAAAATAAATTAAGCACATATCACAAAGGGAGGTTCCAATTGATATTTTGATGATAAAAAACATAATGACTACTAAGGTGATTATTATTTTGATATAAAGAAATATAAAAATGAAGTCATAAACTTAAGAAGATAGTGTATGAAGTCGAAAAAGAGAAGTTACAATTTGTAATTGATGAAATGAAGATCGAAAAAAGAATAAAAGAAGATCAGGGATCATCAAGGTTATTTTACATCTTATGTTGTTATTTGTATGCTCAGTTTGTTAATTTGATGATCCAAAAGGCTCGCCATACATAATCATTGCATCTTACTTTATTGCATGAGTCTTTACATTCATCAAGAGGCATTCAAGCTTTTGATTTTAATATACAAGCCTCTTGATCTTTCAAATATTCTTTGGGGAAAATTTTTGGAAGTTTTTAATCTAACCTTAATTATTGTAATAATGATGTTGAACTAACATATGATGAATTAGTAGAAAGTTTAGAAATCAACAGTAAGAAAAGAAAGAAACTATCTTCCAAACTCAAAGAAGTTCAAAAAGAGTTAGATGCATGCATGAGTGATAATGAAAAGATGAAAAGTGAATTGCACATCATTAAAGCATCACAAAATGTGATTATTGATGACAATCATGAATTTAATGAACTAAGGCGTAAAAATGAAGCATTTAAAAAAGAAGTAGACTTCCTTAAGGATTATTTATCCAAGTTTACTAAAGGGAGTAAAAAACTATAAAACATATTAGGGTCCCAAAAGAATTCGAATGATAGGCATGGAACTGGATATAATTGTGAAATTGCTTCCAACACAAAAACTACTTTTTTTCAAGGAAAAATATTTGTTAGTGAAGAACCATTTCCTAAGATGAAAAATAAGCATAAAGCATTGACATCTTAGCATACATATGCATATAAAACATCTACAAGGGCTCAACCCAATAACAAACATCATGCTTTCATATATGGCTCACTACTTAAAAATAGAATTCAATACTCTCAAGGGAAGAATAGGCATAACTTTGATGATAACATGCAAACCCATTCATACCCATATAGAAGAACACATCACGCCTTCATTCATAATAGGCTTCATACATATAATCATTTTAAAACTTTTCACCAACCTACGAGACCATTCAATACATTTAATGTCTAAAGAAAACTTCCTTATTATATAAATGTATAGAATTCCAAGCAATCGCTACTCATATAACATGATATGTCATTTTTATAGTAAGTTTGTACTTATTGATAGATTTTGCTTTATTAAACAAAGAATATTGAGCAATTTTCTCGTCCTTGTTTATATTGATTGTTATTAATTTAGTATATTAATTAGAAAATTGTTAAATTTTGTAAGTACCCAATTCACCTCCCCTCTCCCTTAGGTGCCATTAGGGACTAATAAGTGGTATTCTTGACTAATGTTAGTATGACCCATGTTTAAATTTAAGATATAAAGATGTTTATTAGTTTTCTATAACATAATGGTCGACCAACGTCTTAATGCAGTCAATCAATGAAATAGAAAATGTTGTTTTCTGCCTAACTAATGAGTTTTTTCTTTGTTTGATTGCTTATTTGGTTGGCCAGACAAACACACTAATTGACCAATATCCTCCAGTGTTCGATCAATTTCCCTGACTTTGAGACTTCCTTTTCTTTAAGATTTTGCAAAGATCCTCCAGTGTTCAACCAATGTCCCTGACTTTAAGACTTCTATTTTTTTAAGAGTTTGCAAAGATTTTGGTCCCTCTTTTATCAATCACCTATACATATTAGTTGATCAATATACTTCATTGGTCAACCAATAGATCATGTTTTAAAACCAAATCAATTTTCTCACCACATATCCACTGTTCATTCTTCCTTCTTTTTTATACACCAATATTAGTCGACCAATTGAGTCAAATGATTAGTTAGTACTCCTATTTTTAGTATTTTCTTCACCTCTTTTCACTTATTCTCATATTTTATGTTTTATCCCCTCTAAAACCTTATATAATTAACTATTTTTGTTGAAAATATCATCCCTCATTTCATAAAATTCTCATTAAAGTTGCATGAAATGAAATTTTTTTGTTTCAATATTAGGAATTTCTCAATATTTTCTTAGTTAATAGTTATATTTTTTAAGATGATGCCTTAGTAGTTAAATTTTCAAAGAAGTTAAGGTTGCTTCCCTTTTAATTATATCGACAAATATTTTTGTTTAATTTTGGTATTTTTGAGCTTTCAAAATTATACTTTTTTTAATTTATTGTTGGATATTGCAATTATTCCTTTATTTATTTCAATTCCATCCATTGACTTTATGAAAACTTGTCTATGGTGTTTTAATTGAATTTTTCAACTTAAACATTGTATCAAAATTGGAAAATTTTTCAAATTAGACATAATTAGAGATGTCTCTATCAAAATCAATATTTCACTAGTGGAGTTGTTTTCCAATTAACAATGCATCAATTCCCATAATATGCTATCAATACTTTTCATTCATTGTGTTCATGTCATTTATCACATTCTTCATACCAGAGCCCGGCATTCATCATTCAGTTGAGTACACATTCCATATTTCACATGCAATTTGAAAACACTACCATAAGCATCAAACTCCACGGACCAACCATGTCTAGAATTATAGCAATCATATAAGTAACCATTCAATAACTAAAAATAAACTAAAAGCAATTTAATCATAGTGAGAAACATCTAGGTTAACTCACAGTATGCTCCAGAAAAGCAATTACCTTGATGATCTGAAAATGTCTGGCAGCTGACGATCACCATGCGTGTTTCTCGTCATGCATACACACATAGTTCACAAATCACTAACTTGGTAATCATATGATTATTCAATCATTCACATATATTTATGTCATGTTTCAATGCATGCTCGATCGACTTTCTGGGTATGTATTCATATACAAAGATCCTGAACATTCAAATATTATAGCTTGTGTGTTACTATTTTGCAATCAGGTTTATACTTAAGTAAGCTTGATTTATTCCCATTTCATCATTCACACATTTAACAAACCTTGCTAGCTATATATCTTCACATAATTTCCCAATTCTCACTCATTCATACCTAGCATACACTACTCATATCCTTTGGATCATATTTGCATTCATAAGAACACCTTTACTCTTATGACAATTCATAATTTCCATATTTAGATACATTGATATCAAAACAATCCATTCTTTAAGTTATGTTACCAATTAACAATCTAGACTTATCAAGCTCTTGATCAATTAATCAAGTAACATACTAGGTCTATTCTTAGCCTTAATCAAGTCCAAATACACTAATTTAGAGTAACTTATACTTGATTCAACAAACACACAAAACTGAGATTATCATTTCAAAACCTTACCCATGATCGTAGAGGACCTTCCCATGATTATGGGATGAGTACCCCGAAGTGCACTATTCAATTTCCCTCAATTCTCCACGAATTTCATCTATTTAGGATCATCATTAACAATTCAAATTTTCTAGAATTCATAATCTCAAAAGCTACTTCAGTTTACATTAATATAGCTTCCATCTTGGTTACATTAAAGCTCTCTAAATTCTATTCATTTATGTCACTAACAATCATTCTTACACAGACCCTAACATCCCCATTTTTTTCCAAATTAAAAAAAAACTCTTTCATATCAAATTCAAAATACCTTCATAACAATCCATAAATTATACCTCAATTATACATTATACCTTAATTCCTCATCAATTTCATCTCAATTTCTAGCTCAAAATCATTCATTTAACAGCTCATAAACTATTGTTTTTCATGCATGCTAAACATAACAGAAACAACCATTCATACATCATTTTCCCAACACACATTTAACACCAATACTTCAATCAATCAATCCCTAATTCAATCATCATGAAGTTCTATTTTTTCATATCACAAGAGATTAGTATTTTACTTACTTATTCAACCCAATTATGTCCTCAAATATCAACCTAGCTTACCCTTATGTGCTTGCAAGATCATCCCAAGGGCAGTGATAAGAAGAAGACAACAAAATCTGTTTATCTTTATGAAGAACTTGATCAAGGTTTTGAGGTGATAATAGACAGAATTTAGGCAAAAGTTTAAAGTTACGAGGGAGCTATAAATTTTGGTGGTGAGAAGGAGGAAAGTGATGAAACACAACAAAAACAATGAAGAAGATGATTTTGCATTAGTTTAAATTATTAGCTGTAAGGTGTCTATGTATTACAATGACACTTGTCATATTTGCATACAAGCCACTTGTCCTCACCTTATGCTACCAAATTTCACCAAGATCTTCAATCATTTTTCACTCAATTCTACTGCCATGTGTCACTTATTTCTTAGGCTTAGTCATCCTAATTTTTCACATGTCAACTTGTCTTGCCACCTAACTTTTTTTTAGACTAAATATACGTATTAATTCATCATCTCTCAACTGTAATAATTAATTCCAAATTGCTAGTTGTAATCCATCAATTCTTGTTATTCATAAACCAAAGTACAAGACATTAAAAATGTAAATTCATGTCACATTCATTTTAGTTTCATACCCTATAATATGTCAATTGAGTGCTTATACCATCTTTACAATGTTTTTCGAAATTATAAATAATATGTGTATGCTATTATTATGCATATGAATGAAATCATAAAATCATGTTGTAAATGTACCAAATTCATTATATATGATGCAACTCATGAGAATTAGTAATCTAACACTTCAATCCCTCAACAATTCAAGAGACGAAATATTATAACGCTCCCCCCTTTAAGATATTTCGTCCTCGAAATTCTTAACTAACTGATTCAATAGGTAGGGGTAATGTTGTCTCATGTTTTTCTCAGCCTCCCATTTAGCTTCTTCTCTTGAATGATTTCTCCAATTACTCGATTCTTTAGATTCCTCAATGGTTTAGCCTGATATAAGACCATTTTTACTGGTCTTTCCACATAATTCAAATTATTTGCAATCTCAACTTCCTGAACCAGAAACATATGCATCGCATCTGACTTGTACCTTCTAAGCATACTGATAGTTGTCATTTACATTATGTTTTAGGTTTTAATTTGCTATGTATTTAGTATGAATTTGAGTGTTGGGTGCGTATTTATGGTTTGATTGTGTTAATTTATGTGTTTAAGTGTTTTTATAGGTTAGTATGAATCTTTGAGCTTAATTGTTTTATCTTTGAGATACCTTGATGTGCTTGTTAGTGTTTTAGGGTAAACGGTGAAGAATGGAGAAGTTGCAAAGAGTTTTAGGTTAAAGATATAGGCCACGATGGTGGCAAAACAATCCATGATCATGACAGAGAGGGACAAGCCAGGGCAACCGGGCCACAATCGTGCACTTTGGGCACGATTGTGACAAAGAGGTTAGATCCAGGCCACGATCATGACAGAAAGGTTTAGGTGCTATCCATAATCGTAGCAGGCAGGGCCACGATCACTGAAGCAAAAACTTGAGTTTTGTAAGATTTTTCAGATTGTTTCAACCCTGACTTTAACTTAGAGCATCCAAAGTATAAATAGATCATTATGAGACAGATGCAACAGTTTTCGAGAGTTTAAAAAAGAAAGCCTTCACGTCAGCCAATTCTAAAAAAACCTAGAGAGAAATTGAGAGAATAAGAAAGGAGACAAAGGAAAAGAAACACGGAGAAGAAGCTTGACGTGACGTACTTCCCAGAACATATGGTTTCTGGCTATTGCTGCCTCCGTAATTCCGTTCCCGACATATTTTTCAGTTATTTCAATTTTATTCATATATATAATTGAAATAGGTGTTGAGAATAGGTTATGTTGAATGTTGAGTTTTTGTTTATACTCACCTTTGGGATTTTGATTTTTGAGATTAATAAAGTTTGATTGATTGTGTTTTTTATTGATTTAATTGTGATTTAATTCTACTGTTAATAACTTGGCAATAGAATGAGAGGGCGAGCCGAGTGAAAATAATCAAATTGGGCTAACTAGAGTTAGATGATTTGATAGGTAAAGAATTGAATCAAAGAGGTAGAATCGTGTAACGAGAGATCGAGCATAGGTTCTCGGTAGGTTATTAGACAACTTAGAACTAATTTAGGTTTTACGTCAATTGTGAATCAAGAGATCACAATTCCATAATTTAAATTAGGGATTATCAATTAGGGTTAGGAATTATAACTTGATGATAGTAATTCACCCTAGGACCGTCTAAACCCATTAATTCGATAATTGCACAACTGATTAGGTTTTTGTTAATTTTGGATTAAAACCCCCTTTCTCTCACTTGATAGTTTCTAGGTTGGTTTTGGGATTGGTTTGTGTGACTAGTTATCTTGTTTAGATTTCTGCAATTCAATTCTTGAAATTAATTATTTGATTGGTTTATTTTCTGCATTAGTTATTC
>JANQAP020000104.1:1077860-1088456 GCA_026874005.2 Erythroxylum coriaceum
GAAGAATATAATTGATCTAACAAAATCACCCAAAATCATTCAATTCATGCTTACTAACAGATTCGGGGTCCAACACAATTAATCATGCATAATTAAACTAACTATTACTCATTAACCTTATACTATCATCAATGACACAAAATCTCATTTTTTTCACCTTCCTAACCATTTTCCATAATTGTGGGATAAGGGACCCGAAACCTCCAAACAGCTATTTTCATGGGACAAGTTTTTGGTTAGTTTTGTATAACCATTTTGACATAGAAATTGAGGTTTTTAGGTAACAAGTTCTTCTAAACAATTATTTCCCTATGTCTTAAGTTTCTATTGAACTAATAATCAGACCATTGGGACTTCTAAATCATGAGATATACGCAAAATATCACAAGATGCTCCAAAAGAAGGGCAGCATTAGGTCACCTTTTGTGATCTCAATTTCTAAGGTCATCAAGCCCGAATTAAGTCAGAGTCTCTTATAGAGATATTTAGCTCTATGTCTTAAGTTTCATATGCAGCTAAAATCACACAATTTGGGGGTCTTTAGACTAAGGTATGACTCAAACAATATGACTGACTCAAATAAACCCTAGACAGAATTTCACTACACAATGTTCTCTTGTCATCTTCAACCAATTCTATCCAAGATAACACCAAAATAACAACAAAGCAACATCTCATAAATAATTCCACATCAAAATGAATCTTTATACCCATTCAATCATACACAAATACAGAAATCAACTAAGTGAATTCCCAAACCTTAAGATTGACAAATTGGTTATTCTAATGCTTTTCCTTCCCTTTCTCTTTGGTTTTGCTTGAATCACCAAGTGAAAAATGAGGGATGAAGAAGGTGAAATGGTGAGAGAAAAACATGAAGTGAAGCCACAAATTTTCGTCCATCTCTTCTCTCCATATGCCTTTTTATGAATGTTCTAATCATAGACACATGTTTCAATCTCATTGGGCCATATGTCACAATCCTATTGGAGCATATGTTACAATCCCATTGAACCATGTGTTACAATTCTATTAGACCATGTGTTATAATTCTATAGGACCATGTGTTACGATTCCATTAGACACACATGCTTTAATCTTATTGGTCCATAAGTTCACTTTAGGAAAATTGCATATTGGTCCTTCTTATTCCTTTAATTCCCACATTTGCCTATAATCTTATCACTTACTTTCATTCCCCTATGTCTTAATTTTCTAATGACATAAATTTCATGCAATATAGTTAATTATATCGGGAGTTATACCCCAAAAATCATAGGTTGTTCGAAAACAAGGATAGTAGCCAGAACTCAACTTCAAACCACAATTCAAAAATCATAAAGGAAGAATCAGATTTAAGTTCCTTCATGAAAGTTGTAGATAAATGTATCTAGCTTCATCTGAATTTAAAATCATACCATTTTGATGTCTACAGGTCAAGATATAACTGAACTACCGAAGTTTATTCAGTAGTTAAACCAAAATTAGCATATAACCATCATTTTTCCATCATTCAATTCTCATCATCTTAACATATATTCATGCCAATTCAAATCTCATAACACTTGTATTAATACATAATATCAAGTTCAGAATTCCCTCACATGTTTAATTTCGAATTCAAACTCCAAAAAACAAGCCAATCATACGTGTATTGCCATAAATATGTAACATTTCATTTAGGGTATATTTTGGGCCCTTACAATTCTCTCCCCCTTAAAAGAATTTCATCCTCGAAATTCATACTTGGTAAGAATAGCTGAGGATACTGAAGAGCTAACTGATAAGTTATCATAATAGTCTAATAACTGTTTTACACATACATTCAATCTGACTTGTACCTTCTGAACATTCTGGCACAAAATACTTTGTGGATCTAAGTCCTTCTAACAATAGTAATAATGTCATCTCATAGTCAAGAACCTAATAACATAGTTTGGATACTTTACCACAAGCAAAGTACATGCACTCTCTCATAGTCAAGAACCCAATAACATAGTTTGGATACTTTACAACAAGCAAAGTACATGCACTCTCTATAATATATTCAACTTCTCATACCTGAGTCTCATACTTATCCAACTCCAACATTCACATCTAATTCGTTCAATACTCATTCATTCCTAAAAATGGAACATTTGATTTACATGACATAATTCAGTGAAAGTTCTCATACAAGAGATTTCTTTCCTCAATAATCTGTACTGTTCACGAAATCCTTATCAGTCAACTATGTTTGTCATTGCTTTTCCACCATTCATAATCAGAATATTCTATATATTAAAGCTCGGTGAAATGATAGGCATACACTTTTACTCTTATGCCTTAGTATGTATCATCAATATCATTGCATCTTATCTAGAGATTTATTTTCATAAGGTCACCAATTAATATCTTATTTGGATGATACCTTAATCCCAATTACTTTCATATCCAAACATATAATACATATGTACACTGTAATATCGTTCACCAAAGCAATCACATATCAGATGTACTCTCATAATAACTGATCAACAAAATCTTGAGGACTTCTATATATATATATATATCATTACCATTTACTTCATCTTACTTACATATGTTCTCAATTCAAAAATATAAAATACATAACCATCATGAAATTCTAATATCAAACCTAATGTTATAATCTTATATTAAATCACAAACTCTCAGCATGATACCTAAACAACCATTCCAGTACCAAAATAAATCCCATCACTTTTATTTACATCTCTGTTCTTTTCTCCATCAAATCCACAAAAATATATTTACTTCCACATCAATTTAAAGATACACAACCATAGTATAATACTAATCTTGTATTCCTTAATATAACCATGAATACAAGTACATTGACTCTATATCCAACATATCGAGCCAAGTAGTATCTCATAAATCAGGATATCAACAAACTTTCATTTTTCCACATTCTAACAAATCATCATTCATCTCGATTTACCCCAGATGGTCCAAATATAGACAGACGAAGTCGCACAGGAGTATTACTCTCAGCAACCTCATTAACAACCTCATGAAATCTTTCATACTTAAATCTAAAATCGAAACGTGGGATAAACCATATTAGGCCAGACAAAACTCTTATATTCATGTACAAGCAATATTTAAGCGCTAGTTAAATTAGAATCGCCTAAACCATGCTCTGATACCAAACAATGTAACACCCACATACCCCCTGGGAGGATATGCAGATACTACGCAAAACAATAGATCCAAAATAAACCAAAACATACCAAACGCATTTTCAGAAACTCAAGGAACAACATTTCATTCCTTATTGATTGGATCATATTCAGAACATAATTTATACGTGGTACTTATTATATACAAGCCTCAAATTCAAAACCAAATTGTATTAACGTTATTACAAAGCATTTACATCAAAATATAAGACATTAATTACATCATAAAAACAAACTCAAGTGTACATCTTGTGAAAACAAAACACATCTTTCTTTGCCCATTGTGGTTGTCTTTGTCCCAGTCTTCAAACCCTCCTATCTGAACCTACATAGGGAAAAACCACCGTGCTAAGCGTATAATACAATTTGGTTTTGAATTTGAGGCTTGTATATAATAAGTACCATGTATAAATTATGTTCTGAATGTGATCCAATCAATAATGAATGAAATGTTGTTACTTGAATTTCTGAAAATATGTTTGGTATGTTTTGGTTTATTTTGGCTTTATTGTTTTATGTAGCATCTGATATCCTCCCAGGGGGTATGTGGCTGTTACATCTTTTCCAAAAATCATGGAACATTACTAGGAATTTTGTTAAAAATGCAATCCATGAGTTTTTCTCAAATAGGGTACTTCTTAAAGAGATTAATAGAACCTTCTTTTACTTAATCCCTAAAGGTTTTAATTCCTCTAATTTTGGAGATTGTAGACCCATAGTATGCACTAATTTTCTTTATAAAATAACCCCTCTAATCAGTAAGAACCAGGGTGTATATTTAAGTGATAGACAAATTGGAGCCAATGTTCTCATAGTGCAAGAACTCTTAAAAGATTGCTCTAGACCCAACTACTCTCTTAAATGCACTATGAAAATTGATTTTCGTAAAGCCTTTAATAGTGCAAGTTGGGAATTTTATGGAAAATGCTAAAAGCTTATGGGTTTCTAGATGTCTTCATTCAATGGCTAAAGGAATGCTTCTCATCAGCTACATTTTCTATGATGATTAATGGGAGTCCAACTAAGTTTTTCAAAGCTGCCAGAGGCCTCAGATAAGGAGATCTCCTATCCCCCTATCTCTTTATTCTTTGCATGGAGACTCTCAATTCAATCATCAAGCAAGAAGTGCAACTCAACTACAAATTCAAGTATTATACAAAATTCAAAAAACTTAGTTTAACTAAACTTTTTTTGGTAGATGATATCCTCTTATTTTGCAAGGCCAATTTAGATTCTATCCAAACATTTATCATGGCTCTTGACATTTTCAAATGGTTTTCTGGACTACAGATTAGTCTAAACAAAAGTCAGTACCTCTTCTCCAAAAGTGCTAACACATTGGAACCTTACAATACAAAAACTACTAGAATGCAATCCAAATGCCCTCCACTCATGTATCTAAGATTACCTGTGTCAACCAAAAGACTCAATTTTATGGAATGCACATCTCTCATTGAAAATTTCAGAAAAGAATAAAGTCTTGGGTGAACAAATTTCTTTCCTATATGGGCAAGTTACAACTTATAAAATCATTGCTCAATTCATTGAATATATGCTAGACATCCCACATATTCCTATATGAAAACATCATAAAATCAATTGAAATGATGCTCAAGAACTTTCTATGGAGTCATTCGGATGGCACAAAAGGAGCACCTAAAGTAAAATGATCTGATATATACTTCCCCTAACAAGAAGGTGGACTAAACATCTCTTCAATCAAGATTACAAACCATGCACTGATCCTTAAAAGATTCTAGTCGATATTGGTGGACAAAATCTCTCTATGGATTAAATGGTTACACTCATACTTCCTCAAAGGTTGCATATAGGAAATTAGTAAAAATACCTCAAATTCACACTTCCTAAACTAGTTCTGAAGCTGGGAGATAGAGTACAAACTGAAAATTCAAGCAGAATTGGAAATGGTAGGTTGGTCTCACTTTAGTATTATAATTGTTCAGGCTAAGGATAACTCCTGCATTCTCTTTACACCTCAAGGGATTCACCAATCTCGTCACTCCATACCAGACTTAGCTCTATCATTAATGAAAATTTCTAGTAGTTCCCTATAGATTGAGACATCTACAACTTGTATACCCTCCTAATCTAAACTCTCCAGACATCTTCTACTGGAAAGATCAACTTGTCCATAAACCAACCAACAAAACCATTAAGACCCTGTTGAGAAGAAGATGTTTTAAGGTTGATTGGTACAATATTGTTTGGAGCAAGGCCTTAACTCCTAGAATCTCTTTTATCCTATGGCTGACAATTAAAAATAAGCTCAACACCACTGATAAAATGCCTTACCTGTGAGTTGAAAAAATTTGTCTAATGTGTTTGGTACATGAGGAGTCAAGAAACTACCTTCTCTTTAGATGTCCATTCAACAGCAACATATGGGAATATGTCACTAGGAAATGTCTCCAGGGAATTCTCTTGTAAATATTACACAAAGGTTGCTAACCAGGCTGCTTACTCGAAACCTGATAAGTTAATTCACATCCTTGCTTTGGGGCTTTGTGTATATAACTTATAGAGTGAAATAAATTTCAGACGGTTTGCAAATAAAAACTTTTTAATGGAATCCCTTAACTCTATGATCATTAATGAAGCCTAGGAGTTGATATTGTTGAAAAATCTTAACCAGAAGTATAGTTCAAACATATTATCTTCTCTAAACATCTAATGTAATGCTTACTTCATTTTATCCTACTGCTTGTATATGTATACAAGAATTATTTAAGAGTACACCCTTAAGCTTTTTATGTTTGTAATACTTTCTTTCTTTATTAATTAATTACTATTTTCTTTTTCGACAAAAAAATTGTCAAGGTTAACACTAAACAAAAACAAGAATCACTTGATACTATTTGTTAGTGCTCAATGTTAGGGCTGATGGTTAGCTGTAATCTCAGGGCTTCAGATTAAACAACCTATATTTGTGTATCTTGGCCTACTAATCTTAACTAGACAGCTACAATATAAGGAGTGCATCCCACTAATTGATAAAATTCAAAGAAGACTCTGCAGCTAGTGCAATAAGTCCCTCTCATATGCAGCAAGACTTATCCTTATTAAATCAAGGTTGAACTCACTATATATCTATTGTCATCAAATTTTTTTCTAGTTAAAGGGTTGAAAAAAAACCATTGAGAGAATGATTAGAAGGTTTCTCTAGGTGGGACATAAGGAGGGCAACTATAAAGCTAAAGTTAAATGGATTAGGTTTGCAAACTACTTAAGGAAGGAAGCCCAGGGATCAGTTTAATAAACCTAAGAAATAAAGTATTTAGTATAGAGAATGCTAAGGAACAAAAAATCATTATGTACTATATGGATGCAAACCTATTTTCTAAAAGAAAGGAGCTTATAGGAAATCAAGATCAAATCTTCCTTCTGCTGACACTCTAGACAAATGTTAAAGCTTATGGATTCTATTGGAGAACGAATTAAATGTATAACAAGCAATAGTGAGAGAGCCTTTTTATGTTTAAGTAGTTGGTGTATTAGTGGAACTGTATATAACACGCAAAGGACTCGAGAGCTTCTCATATTAAGGACTCGAGAGCTTCTCATATTATTAACTATCCAGTCTCAGGTTAATATCCTAATCAAGGGTAACCAATGGTGTTGCTCTGGGATGTTTATAATAGATCATACCTAAACATAACCCAAATATGGGAAGGTATGATACCTACATAAGGTTGGCTCATTCATTCAATTCATTTACCTACCTATCTTGTAGAAGAAATATAAGGTGTATAGGACAAAACTTCATCTGGTATAAGCAAATATGGAGTAAAACTCTTCTACCTAAGGTGTCATTTAGACTATGTTTAATTATAATAGATGGATTAGCAAATATAGATAAGTTGCAATATCTAAATATCACCAATAGGTGTTTTCTAGATAGGTAAAGCTACAGAGACCTCCCACACCTATTCTTTAAGTATGACTTTTATAAGGGAGATACTATTTTTTACATGGCTAAAAGGAGATAGGTAGGAGCTTCTCTAAGGATGACAAAGAGATCTTCTTGTGAGTGTTTGTTTCTTACATTTACTTAATTTGATAAATTATTTTTGCACAAGGAATCAATGAAGTTTAGTGAAAGAATGGCGTAATCCTAGAGAGTGTAAACCTTGATAGTGACGGGGATCTCTCTGAGTTAACGTTTGAATCTAAAATAATTTGTTAAAATCCTTGCATATAGCTTTATACTACTATCCATATTAGTAGAAAATAAAGATAAAACAAATAGAACATGTATGCATTAAATTTAGATCAAAAGATATACTGACATATATACATGTAAGGAAGGTAATAGATTGCTTGCAGGAGGTAAACTATACTTGGTCCAACAACAAACTTCTACAATTAAGAAGCAAGAGGAGGAAGTATTAGTGAAGGGAGGGTGTGCCTAATCAAGGAAAACAATGTTAAAAGGTACAAGCACAAATTAGACCTGCAAAAAGGGAAAAAACTGCTAAACGAGGGGGAGAAACAAACATTACAATGTAATAAAGTTCCTCACGATGGATGGCACATAGTGTTGAGGAGGAATCTCAATTTCTAACATTAAGAGGCCATACAACCTGAGAGAAAGACACTTATCAAGGGATTAGATTAGTTTATTACATCCTTCAATCAATACAATTATTTAATTTATAAAAAACAATGAGTCAAATAATTTTAAGAATAAACAATTATAAATGTAAAGTTAAAGATTAATTTAGTGAAAATAATGTTAGATGCGCTAAAAGTAACTTTTTAGGTTGAGTTTAAGAATTTTAAACTAGAAATTTAAACTCAATTTTGGTAAAGTATTATATCATTTTATTTAAGGTAAAATTATCTCAAAAATTTGCAACGTTTATTTGCTTTTAAAAGTAAAAATAATTGCCTAGAATTTTTGCGAGGCAATATACAAATATCATCTATGCATGTCTATATGCGTGTAAAAATGGAACATTGCATATCTAGCATATACATTTGATCGATTATGAATTATGAATTTTATAAAATTTATATCTAGTTTACCCAAGTACTAAAATTTTAATTTAGGATAAATTATATTTCTTATATGAGTTTCATTAAAAATATCTTGATTATTTAATTTTTAAAATTAAATAGCATTATCTTTGAAAGTTCATAAAAGCCCAACCAATAATTGACTGATTTTGCTAAGTTTCATTTATGTTGATGACTATCATGTTGTATGGAATAACCTTACAACCACATTAGACAATTTGATTGAAATGGAAAATATGGTTATTTAACCTTATTTTTCTCTTCTGTCTGTATCTCTCGTGTACTTCTATTATTATTTTTAATTTAGGGAGAATACAATTATAACTATTAGGAACTCTTCCAAATCAAGAATTGTAAGAATTAGATTATATAGCACAAGGCATTAACGATTAATAAGTCTAAAGCATAGATGGATAAAGTTTTAATTTGAAAGTTGATGAGAAATGATTACAAATTTGAGAGAAAAGACGTAAATAAGCTAAGTGTGGGTCACTGCTATACTGAGGATTAGGTTGCTGCACATTAGTACTCAATAATGAAAATTTATCCTCCATAAAATGAACATTCTTGAGAAACAAAGAATTCACCTGTATCAAGGTCATATAGCCTCCAACCCTTTTGAGTATGTGGGTAACCAACAAAATCACGTCTATTCTTTTATGCAAATTTATTTTTGTCCCGATTCTTGTTATGAGCATAACACAAACACCCAAAAGTCTAAATAGGTGCATAAGAAGGAGGTCTCCTAATCAACACTTTATAGGTGGTTTTTTCATTATTAAGCGGGGTTGGTGTGTGGTTAATTAAATGTCCCACAATGAGAATATATTCTCCCCAAAAAGGTATAGGTAAAGAAACCTGAAATCTAAGTGCTTTAGCATTATTCAAAAAATGTTAGTGCTTTAGTTCAACTCTCCCATTTTATTATAGAGTTCCCACATAAGAAGTTTGGAATATTATGATAGGTTGTGCAAAATATGATTTAACAGGGCTAAGTTCAGTACCATTGTCACTACGAAACACCTTAACACACGTGTGAAATTAAGTTTTAACCGTGGCATAAAAATTTTGCACAGTACCTATTACTTCTTTGTTATCAGTCATTAGATAAACCCAAACAACTCTCGAAAAATCATCAACAATGGTAAGAAAGTAATAAGCACCACAAAAAGAAGTGGTCCAATACGGACCCCAGACATCGCAATGAATCAAACCAAAAGTCTCAATTGCTCCACTATTGCTCAAAGGAAGACTATCACAAGTTTGGTTTGCACATTGACAAATATCACAAGTCTTATTCTTGATATCATGAACACTACCAATAACACAAGGAACTCACTTCAAAACTTGAAAAGAAGAATATCCCATACGCCTATTTCATAGTTCAAAAGAGTCCGAAGCCATCACACGATGCACATGAGCCTGCTTCATGCCTCAGAAATAACCTCATCCCACTGCTCACCTACACCAATCAGGGTCCTCAAAGTGTGGTCTTGTATCATAAACAATTTGTTAGTTAATGTTATAACATACTTAGTATCAAGTAGCATTCGTGCAAGTGAAACAAGATTACAATTCAACTGCGGCATGTACAAAACATGATTTAAACTTAAACCACCGTCAAGTTCGACGATACCTTCTAGGACTGTATTAGTCATATCTCTATTAGGAAGAGCCACTGGTGATGGAACAAGTTCACAAATATTTGTAAAAATAGGTCAATTTCCTGTCATATGTTGTCAATTAATCGTATCTAACAACCATTGAGATTTCAATTACTTACTAGATAATTTTTTGTTGCTAGAATTAGACGTCTTATAGGAGTTGATCATATTCATCAAAATAGCCTAGTCATCATTAGAGGATTAGGAAAGCTAACTGGATCATCAGAAGTTACTTGAGCATTAATGGCACCCAAACTTCCACTTACTTACGCAGTCTTGTACTGCTCCTACCAAATGTCCTCTACCTACAGTGCCTCGCTTACCACGGCCTTAGCCACTAGAAAACCACCAATCTGGGTACCCATTGATCTAGAAGCAATCTTTCATCAAATACCATTCTTCTTGCAGTGAGAACACACCAATGACGACCTCTCTCCTTTAGCAGTTACTTGGGCAGCCAATGACATCAATTATGGTAGTAGAGGTGCTTGAACAATGAACCCAACAGCCTCCACTCTCTCCTCACTTTCCCTTGCAACTTGCTTGTGTATCTCCTCTTAGGTCACAAGGAAATAAGCTGTATTCAATATGGGCAACGAATCTGTACATACTTAGTGTTGGGCCTTGAATTTTTTGTTTATTTTAGTAAACATGATTTGAATGAATTCTGGTATTGTTAGATAAATTATTTT
>JANQAP020000104.1:1088556-1111809 GCA_026874005.2 Erythroxylum coriaceum
TGTGTGTTATAAGTATGCGACATCTTGTGGTATCAGAGAAAAGAAGATAATCCGATAATGGTCAAAGTGTTCTCTATAAGAGAAAACCTCACGTATTACGATATTTTGCATAGAAGTCGGGGTCCGAAAGCGGGTCCCGACACTTAGAATATTTGTACGTAACCTGCCATATAGGGTCGTGTCTAACCCCATCGGGAATTCATGAACTTTTTCCTTTTCCTGCTGTTCAAAAAATTCTTTTGCAAGATTGCAAGTAGATCCATCGCATCAGCAAATTGAAATATTCGTATAACCAACAAACTCCTCTCACATCACCTTCAATTTCCCAAAGTAAGTGGCGATAAAGAGACCTTTTGATTTGCAGTTGGATATCTCCTCCTTAGGTTGGTGTACACACATAGTGTTCCCAACCAAAAACTGCTCCTTTAGATCATCCCACAAATCCTTGACACAGTCCATGTAAGTCAACGTAGAGCGTAAGGTCAGATCAATTGAGATCATAATCCAGTGGACAAGCATTGAATTGATTATCATAATCCAATAGACAAGCATTGAATTGACGCTCCACCAATGATCAATCTCTGTCAATTCATCAATTGACTTAACTATCATGCCATCAATAAAACCACCTTTATGTTTGGCCTTAAAGGTGTTCTTCATTGCCTTTGCCCATTCATCATAATTCGATTCACCTTTGAGAACAATCTCACATATATTCACCCCCAGATTGTCCCTTGGATGAAGGTAGTACGGTGAAGTTTAATCAAGTGTTTTGGACTTCTTCTCCTAGCCATCCTTTGATTTTCCATCATCATCGACCATCTTCTCTCTATTTTAATGTTTAGGTTTTCAGTGCTAAGAGCCAATGGTAACTCTGATACCAAAAAGAATTGTTGAGGGGAAAAGTTTTTTGTCGTATTCCCTTGATAAGCAATAATATATACATATGTTTACAAGGCACTCACATAACCTAGCTTACAAGACTAACATATGTACATAGAATGGATTAAGCCCAAGAAATTAATTAAAGCTAATTACATACATGGCCCAATATATAACAACCAAGTCAAAAACTTTGACCATTATGTTTTTCTTTTCCTTTTTCTGTTCATGTCTAATTTCTAGCTAGTTACATAATCCTTGAACATTAAAATGATTTCTTAACATAATAGAGCTAAAGCAATTTTTACAATTCAATTCTTTAGCCATATAAATCTTCACGTTCCATATGTCAGGAAGAAGAAAAGAAACAACATATAGACATATCTATATATATATATAAGAAAATTAGACAAGAAACTAACAAAATGATATGTTACTTCATTTTATATCAACAATTGAAATTCCTAGATTAGGTTTACACCTTTTTGCTTAATAAAAATTGTCTTATGATAATAAAAATTTTGGTTGTATTTCTTCATCTCATTCTCATGTGATAATTAAGTTGTTTACATTTTAAATTGAGACATTGACACTAGGAGGCATACAAAGGAAAAGAGAAGTTAAAAACAGGTTAAGCTAGAGAAAAATTGGTGGGCAATATACTTAAATTAAAGGTATATAGTCAAGTAGGATGACATGTTAGCAATGTTATTCAATTAGTAGTATCTTCAAGTTTTACAATAGCCATATACGCACTCTCAAATATGGTGTTATTTACCATTAAAAACTTAAGATTGAGATATTTTTAATAAGATCCATAAAGGTTAAAATATTTAATATAAATTTTCTTTTAATTTATATAAACATGCTTGTAAATTGATATAAGGTGGTAACTTTGACAAATTCAACCCTTAATGTATAAATTTAATTATTACGTTATAGATAAAGAATGAATAGAAAATTGGCCTACATATTGATTGAGGAGACAAGCAAAATTGAGTACTTCAAAAATAAATTTGCAGGAGGGGAGTTTATTAGCAAGATCCCATATTTTGACTTCCAACACTTGTTAATACACACTTTAATACTCTGAAATATGAGTACTACAGGCACATTGCATTGATCAGATTGCTAAGCATAAACGACGTAACTAATTAAAGAAAAAGCACTCATAACAAGCAAGAAATTAAGCAGGATTCCTTTATATGTGTGTTTTTGGTAAGTATATATCACAGATTATTCGGTTACGCGCAGCTGTGCTCATCATGCCCGTAAGTAGGGGGCTCCAGTACCCCGCAAAGATGATCACATAATCAGGCGTGAAAGGTGGGAATCTGAATACCCTTGTCACCCAGGTAGGTAACAGGTGCATCATACCTACTGAATAGTTTGTAGGAGGATACGAGAGAAACAGCCATATAACAAGCCACTGCTGCAAAGGTTACTACCACTGAAGTGGTGGCCTTATGACAGAACTCACCAAACGTTCCACAAGCTTCACTCCACGTTATATCTGTGTCTCCTTTGTTTGCCAGGTATAACAACTCTGCCGACACAGTTCCAGCTCCCAGAATTACATATGTCAACACCTATACATTCATTGATTTCATGGACAAACGATCATTTTTTTTAAATTTCTGTGTCTTATCAAACAATCTATTTACATAAATATGAATACATCGGACTTACCAAACTTGGATGATGACAAAAATCATTAATGGATTATTACCTGGTCCAGGAAGAAGAAAGTCCAGGCTCGAGACATGGTTGACGGTCGAGGCATGGCCACGACAACAGCTGACAGAAGGGAATAGCCAGCACAAATACCATTCGCATGCACCAAATACCTGATTTATTTACATACAAATTAACGTATTTATATGTATTTACGAGATCTATGCAAGGGTTTTAGTATTACTTAACTGTAAACTTTTTGATGTTCTTAAAAAAAAAAAAAAAAAGAACAATTCCCGTTGGTGTATAGACATCATCTGTTGTAGTTTTGCTGCTGTTGGAACATAACGTCGGTGCCTAACTTATTGTTATACGAATACTAATCCACAATTAGCCAAATCCCTATGTATCAAAAAAATTCAATACAATCTTACTATGTAGTCTCTACGTACAAAGTACATTTTATGTTTTTGTTAATTACAACAAGATGATAATAACACATACCTAAAATTAGCATAAGCATGTACCTTACTTAACAACATTCTCTACCACAAATTCAAGTAAGCAGGTGAAAGAAGTCAAGAACGTTCATACACTACGTGTCATAATTAAACGAGTTCAAGGATATGACTATATCATTTTATAATTACTAGTGATTAATATTGTCAAATAATTTTTAATTTTATATCATAATTTTTATTATATATTAATAACTATAGATGTTCACTAATCCTTAAAATTTGATGATTAAAAATTTCAATTTATTCGATTGATTTAACTGTAAAAATTTTAAATCGGCCATTTTTAAAGTTTATTTTTCAAGTTTCTTATTCAATTTACTTTAATAATTTTTAATTAAAAATTAATCAATTTATTAATTAATCCATTTTTATAAATTAATAAATTCTTATTAACTAAAATAAATCAATTAAATTTTATTTAACAATATCTTTTTTAAATTAAACTTTAAATTCTTTACAAAAACTTTTTTAAATCATATTTTAAGTTCTTTAATTTTATTTAATCTTTAATCAGTTTTATAATAGTCTAATACTGATTGAACTTTTTCAAATCTTAAAATTTTTATCTTATTGATTTAATTTCTGATTTGATTTTTAAAATAATACCAAAACCTTTCCATTATCTTATCACATTTAATGAGAAAAAGTTTGATATTGAGAGGACTGATTTGACTAATAGTTCAACTAAGACTAAGTCCATTTTGTACACCATTAAATTCTTAATTATTATCTTTTGACGAAGCAAACGAAAATGAATAAAGGGAAGATAAACAATTTGAAATTATTACACTAAACGTTCTCAAAGGAATTCTATACAGATAATATACTCTTAACTGATCGATTGAAGAAATTTAAGTGCAGCGGCAAATAAGACTACTTAATTAAGAATCAACAAAGAATTGAACGTTTGAGCTAAGCCCCTAAAGTAATGTATTAAATGTTAATGAATGCTACTCATTTAACTAAGAAGACAATGGAGATAGGGCACTTAAGTTTGTTTTTCACTTTTTTTTTATTTATTATGTCCAACCTCCAACCCTAAGTTTTTTTTTTTTTTTTTTTGAGTTTTGAAATTGCAATCAAGCGCTTTCTTGTTTTAATGTACACTACATTTGAACAGAGATGAAGCCATCATGAATTTTCTCAAAAGCAGGAGGGAGAAAAACTAATGCATAGAATGATGCAAAGACATGAAACCTGAAAGCACCAAGATCGGAGTAAGAAAGAGAGCCAAAGTCATTAGTCTGTGAGTTCTTGAGCATGACAACAAGGGCCGATATACACAGAGCCATAGGAAGAAGACGGAGGATGGTCTCAGCAGTACGTAAGCTGCTCCTAACATCCATATCAGCCTCACCAACGCTCCTAATCGATGTCATCATGGCCATGGGTGAACTTCCACCGCCAGCTACTAGCGATCTTCCTTTACCGGAGTCTACTGTATCCCTCTTCTCCATATTATTATTGCTATTACAAATGCGATACAAATTTGCGGAAGTTGCTGAGATATCTCGTTAAAAATGGCAAATTAGATGATGGTGGACATGAGCTTGATAATAAAGAATGTTAGGTAAGGTGGGTGGCAAAACATTTAATGCCATCAATTCACTTCACACATATCAAAGTGCAAGGATAAATCTATGGCGTTGCTACAAGATTTTCGCTTCTTTAACCTCTTTTTTCGAAAACGCCATATTTTTATTTTTTTGAATACAAGAAAACGCCATATTTTAAAAAAGTGCTTTTTGTAGACAGTGTCGAGATTTTATAAAAGAATACATATCTCTTACATTTTTTAGGAGCCAGTCTCAAATTAATCTTTATATTAACACTTATAATTTAAGATAGAGAAATTATATATCTAAATTTTCATGTAATAATCAAAAGTGGTAAAGATACGAGCCCTCACCCGTTTGTTTTAGAAATTAAAAATTTTCATTGAAATAAAAGAAGTATATAGCTGAACACGTGGGTTAGACCCACTTAAAATACAAAAGAGACTTTGATAGCAAATGACATTGTTTGGAACTATTAAAACAATAGATTGACAATTAGGTTATAACTACCCTCGACTTTCTCAATTCTTCCTCGCTTCCACGTTTTTGGAAAACAAAGCTAAACCTCTGATTGTGGGCTTGCAATTTGTGTCTGCCGGTGGTTTCCTTCTCCTTTCTCTACCCCATGAATCTTCCTTCCCAGGTAATAAACTCATCTTCTTCTCTTACAATTCCTTACTACTATTAGGGCTTAACTAGGTTGTTACCCGTGCTCTTCATCTATCATTTCTTTTGGAAGTTTGGAGATTCAGTTCATCCATGAGGAGTCTGAGGGTAGATCTTTACTCAGGTAAGAATATCTACTCATATTTCCCCCTTCGTTTATACCTTTGGGTCTTCACCAAATAACAAGCTAGATCTGATATCTACAGAGATCCTTCATGAGTTGCTACGGAAAAGGCAACTAAGAACAACCTTTCATTTCCATCAGGTAAGAACAAAAACCCCCCCTTTTTTACGGAAATATATCGTGATTTACTGAAGAAGAAATATGCATGATTACTATCTATCATGTTCTGAAATAAACCCATATAGTATGAAGTTCTAAACTGAGCTTGTTGATGATGCTTTTTTAAGAGTAGATAAGGAACTATGTATGAACACTTTCTAATCTATTCTGATGTGAACCCAGGCTGTATGAACACTTTCTGAACTATTCTGATGTCAACCCAGGTTGTAAGGTAGGGAATACTGAACTGTACTAGATTGGGCTAGGTTGAATGAGACATTAGAGTAGCATACAATAGGAAACAGTAAGGGTTATAGTCTCCAGGTGAGAGTTATACCTCTACTACAGTGTAGGTTCAACTGATTGATAATCAGTTGTTCCCTTATGCTAGCTATTGTAAGATCTATAAGAGAGGGTAGAGAAATAGATTTTTCTTGAAATCTTCTGTTATTCCTCTCCTTTCAAACTGCTTGAGTACATGTAGCCACTGAGATCATTAGAACATCCCTGTTAGTTCTAAAAATGTGCAAAAGTGATAGCTGCCTTAGAATGTCAGAGAATCTGTAATAGTTAAACCCAAGAAAACACAGCCCAGAGATTTTTGCCCAAAGTGCTTTAGAGAATACACACTCAAAGAAGAGGTGTTCAATAGTTTCATCCTCTAGATTGCATAGGGTACAAGTCTTAAAGGAAGATAGGAACTTCAGCCTATTCAAAGTACTGAGTCTGTCTAATATAGCTAGCTAGAGAAGAAAGCTGGCATTTGTGAGAATACCATTCCACTTTGTTTACTGTCTCATCCCTCACCTTCTTAACTTCCCTCATAATTATTTCTGAAATTGAGATCCCATACCATAAATGGACATCACTCTCCTCGAAACTTCTAAATTGTTGAATAGATAAGAGTCTTATCTCATCTGATGATAACAACCAAGTTCCATTATTGACTTTGTTTTCTTAGGGAATCTCTCCAATAGAGTTATAGCTAGCTGATTTTGAATTAGAGCTCCCTGCCCTGTCCAATTGTCATACCATAAGGAAATTCTTTCTCCTGACCCTATTTAACAAGTAATGTGTTGCTAGACTTTTTCCTTCATTCTTAGAATTTGATTAGAGAATCAAGAGTAGCTATCTTTGATCTTTAGAGCCCAAAGACTCTCACCTTTCAATATGTAGATGTGGATTCAGATGTGGATTCATTTGATCCAAAAAGATTGTTTTTCTCCTAGGATTCTCCAAATCCTCTTGCTCATAAGTAACCTGTTTTTCTAGCTGATTGAATCCAAACCTAATCCCCCTCCTTCTTTCAATTGGCTTATAGTCTTCCAGCTTACTTTTGCTATTCCTTTCTCACCATTTCCTTTCCCTTATAGAAACTGCTTCATCAATTTTTCAATTATTTTAATAAGCCCTTTGGAAAGAAATAGGTAGGAGCATCACTAAGTTTGCATTGACATAATGACCGACTTCAGAAGTTGAAGTTTCCCTTCATAGGATAGGGCTCTATTTGTCCATGACCCTAATCTTTTCTAGATTTTTTCAATTAAAGGTATGCATTCACAGAACCTTAGTCTCATGGATTGAATAGGAATCCCTAAATAAAGAAGAGGAGGATCCTTGAATTCTATTCCCGTATCTATAAACAAGGCATTGGCAAGGTGAGATGCACTTTTGGAGAGTATGAAATAACTCTTTTGAAGATTAATACCCTGACCCGACAACTCCTTGAAGAGATTGAGTGTATTCATCATAAGAGAGATTGAGTGAATATTTGCCTTACTTAGGAGAATAAGGTCATCTGCAAAACATAAGCTTGTTAGAGAAAGTTTCTTGCATTTAGCATGGTATCTAAATTTGGAATCCTTAGAAATATTGTGTTTTAGCATTTGAATAAGGACCTCCATACAAATTAGAAATAGATAAGGAGACAGAGGATCCCCTTGTCTCAATCGTTTTTTCCCTTTAAAAAGCTCCGAGGGGCTCCCATTTATCATGATGCTATAGGAGGCTGTAGAAATGCACTCTTGAATCCACCTTACGAATTTAGGAGGAAATTTTATGATTTTCATGGTTTGTAGTAGAAAACTCCAGTTCACATTGTCAAACGCTTTCTAAAGGCCAACTTTAATAGTGCAATTTTGAGGGCTTTTGCTGCAATTATGCCCTTTCAATAGCTCTTGAACTAGTAGAATATTATCTCCAATATCCCTGCTGCTCATGAAAGCTTGTTGATTCTCACTGATGAGAAAATGTAGAACCTCCTTCAATCTATTTGCCAAAATCTTGACGATAATTTTATAAAGGAAGTTTATGCAAGAAATAGGTATATAGTCACTCCAGTAGGTTGGGTTGGATCTTTTAGGGACTAGACAAAGGAAAGTCTTGTTAACCTCTTTAAACAATACTCTTTTTAGGAAAAATTCATGCACTTCCTCCTTTACTAATCCCCCACATAACTCTAGGTTTTTTGATAGAAAATCCCATTCAGCGTATCAGGACCCGGAGCCTTAGAGTCATTCATATTAGAAACAACCTATTTTCTAGTCTGTAACTGGTCTGATTAACCAAGAAGTCTCCTGTTCAGGGATTCTAGCTGAAACAATCTGCCCAAGATTAGCTCCAGTTCCTATAGGGGAACTTCCGAACCTAAAAGGTTCTTGAAATAATTCAGGGCTTCCTTAACAATGCCCTCTTTCCTAAACACAACCTCACCTACTTCAGTTTTAATAGAAGTGATTCTATTAACATTCTTCTGAGCTAGTATAGAGTTTAAAAAGAATTTAGTGCACCTATCCCTATTCTTTATCCAATTAACTCTAGCTCTTTACTTCAATAGAGAATATTGATTATCCGCCAATTGTAAGTAATTCTTAAGGGCTTCCTTTTCAGCTATAGCTAGAGAACCATCTATGGGATTATCAGCCAATGCTTTTTGTATATCTAAAAGATTAACTCTAGCCGATTGTAACTCCTTAGAGATATTCCTACCGCTCCTTATGTTGAGGTTTTTCAGCTCATTTTTAATAGCCTTGAGCTTTTGGAGACAAGTGTACTATTTTGTCCCATAAGTCTGACACCCAAACCCTTCATAATTGATTCTTAATATCCTTTCTATTCCTCAGAAAGTTATTAAATCTGAAAGGATGAAAGATTCTGGTAGAAATGAACAAATTATCAATCCTCACAAGAGTATGATCTGATATTCTAGGGTCCAGAAATTTTGCTGAGCTTCTTGGGAAAGTATTCAACCATTCCACATTCACCATTACCCTATCCAACTTTTTTCTGATATACCAAATAAACGTTGTTTGTTTGACCAAGTGAACCGATGGCCTTCAAATTTTAAGTCAATAAGTTCCACCTCCTGCATACATTCGAACATATCAGAAGAATAATTGTGTAAGTTGCAATTTCCCTCCGCTTTTGATCTGAATAAAGTGGTGTTAAAGTCACCACTAACTAACCATGGGGCATTAACCAAAGTCTTAATTCTCCATAGTGAATTCCAGAGTCCAGTCCTTTGAAACACAGTATTAAAACCATAGACAAATGTAGCTAAGACGCTAGAATTTTCTGTTTTGAAATAGAGCTTAGTATAAATAAATTGGGGGCTGTATTCCAAGGCCTTTACCTCTAAAAAATCACTATCACAAGCAATAATTATCCTCCCATAGACATAAATTTGGTGGTTTGAAATAAATTGCCATTTGCTACCCAAACATCCTAGTTTATTCAGCTGAACTTCTCAAATTTTAGTTTCCAAAAGATAAAAGACTAGAGGCTTTTCCCTCAGAACAAAATCCCTTAACGCATTGAGCTTGGAAAAGTGATTTATTCCATGGACATTCCATACAATTAGGGACATAGGATAGAATTCTTCCCTTTGGAGCCTTTCTTACTGCTCTTACTGCTTTTCCTAAAGAAAACCTAGTCAAATTGCTCCTCTTGTGAAGCTTGATACTGCAGTTCATCCTTCTGTAATATTTGCTTATTTGGAGCTCCTTCACTTGAGTCAATTCCTATAGTTTCCAGAAAGTTCTCCCCATCATTCAATGTTGAGTTATTATGATCACCCTTTGGATTTTGAGGGACTCCTTCTTGTTGAACAGATTCAGGTCTAGTCTCCTCATTCACTTTCTCCCCATTTATAGGAGAATCAATTTCAACCTTAGCTGGAACATGGTTTTCAGAAACTTGTTCTGTCTCCTCATTTTCTTTATTGACTTCTGACGTATGCTTTTTCATTCCTATGACCTCCCAATAAACTCCTCTTGTGAAAACTTTCCCCTTAGGTTTCCATTCTTTACCTTGAGCTTTGAGAGACAGTTTCCATTGGTATGTAACTAATACTTTATCCTCTCTAAAAGAGTATTCATTTGCCAATCTTAAGATTGGGATGTTGTCTTTCATTTCTTTAGAGATGTCCATACTCACACATAAATAAGCAAATCCAACCCTTTTCCTTAAAGCAGTGTTTTCATCCATACAAATTGGTTTACCTAAATAACTAGCTAGCATACTCAAGCCCTTGATAGTCCAATATTCCAAAGGAATGTTGTGAATATTTACCCAAAGGGGAATGTTCTTCATTTTGATTTTTTCTAATTTCATACCCAGTTGCCAAATTTGAAGAAATAAAGGGAGTTGAGAGATATGCCAAGGGCCTTCTTTAATTACCTTTTGGGCTTCCGATTTAGAAGAGAAGGAGAATATCCATTATCCTCCTCTGTTAGCATTACCTCCCTTAGACCTCTCCCTTTCCAATTTCTCTGACCCCAAGCCTCAATCACTGGAAAAGTTGGCCGTCTATCCATAAAGAAGCCAACAAGAGTAGCTTCCTATGTCCTAGCTCCTTCCTGCAGAATGTCTAGGCAAGGAGTTACTATTAACTTACCTTCTATCTCCACTGGTGGGCTGAAAACTAGTGATGAGTCTCAGTTATCACCCACCACTTGTTTCCATGTCTTCCTAGGACCACGGACAAGTTCACCTACTATAGGGGCTGATAATTTGGGGGGGAAAGCAGAGGTGGAGGGAGGGATTGTTGTTGAGTAGGGTGGGGATATAGGTTGGCCAGTAGGTAGTTGGGGATGGAAGAGCGGAATAGGAAGGGGATTTGGGGGTGAGGCTATTTTGAAGATAGATGAAAGGGGTAGGAAATTAGTCTCTATTTTAAATTGGAAACCAATCTAAAATGTGGAGTTGGTAATATAGATCCTTGAGAAAGAAAAGTGGGAAGGAAAGGGGTATGGGATTTGGGGGGAGATGGAGGGTGGAGAATTTCAGATCTAGAGTTAGGATTAGGGGTAAAGAAGGAGGTTATAGAGAAGCTAGAGTTTCCACGCCAAAAAGAAAAAAGAGCTTTACTTGTTGATATGTTACCGTATTTTTGGAATAACTAAAGAAAGAAAGAAGTTAAAAGAAAGAAAGAAGTTAAGTCTTAAGTAACTAATGATAAAACCCATTTCTACATACGAGGCTTACTTCTAATTTACTAAAGAATATCTTTGACATCAATTAGCCTTCATTCGTAAAAAGGAAATTCAGATTAGACAGCTTATTAACCTTGTCTCCAAATGGCAGTAAGATACTTTGCCTAGCAACATTGAATAAACCTGAGGGAAGAAGTGAATGTTATGACTTTGAGGAGTGGGAAGAAGCTAAAAGTTAAAAAGAAAGATAAAGACAACATTTTGGTATAAGAAAAGAAGGAGGAGAAAAAACAAGAGGAGGAGCCACCAAAGAAGAAATTTGTCAAAGAGTACCAACAAAAAATTTCATACTTGAGGAAGGCTTCTAGCTCAAAGATACATAAAGAATAGGTAACCTAATGATTTAAGTGTATTTGTTTTAATTTAGTAGCTTTTATTATATTTTTCTTATGTTCGTTTTTTCATGTGTTTTAAGTAGTTATAAGTAATGGATTTAAGTATATTTCTTAATTTAGTTAAATTTTCTGAGCTATATAAGAAATAAGGCATCTAACACATATATTCATGTTTTTCCATATGTTATAAAACATTCTTTTATGTCTTCAAAGAGAGAGCTAGTAGCTAAGGAATCCCAGTGACAAATTAAGGGATAAAGATTATTGATGACATTAGACAAGACTAGCAGTGTTTTATTATTAAAGGGGTACCAACTATCCTAATTTTCCTTTTTTTGCTTATTTATTAGATTTTCATTATTCTTGTTTGTCATGTATATTGGGGATAATGTACAACTCAAGTGTGGGGGAGAAAATTAATTACTTTTCTTATCACTATAATTAGTTTAATAAATAACAATTCTAGATAAACACTTCGAAAGAATATTGATCAAGATAATTTATTATAAGTTTATTTTTATTATGATTTGATTTTTTTATGAAATTAGTCGTGAACATTGATTATTAATTTAATATTAATTTACTCCATTGATTTAGAAAATGGATAATTGATTTACACTACATAATTTTTTTGTGTAATTCAGACATACAATTAAGTTAGACCTAAATTATTTTTAATCATTCTTAGTATCCTACAAAAAAATAAGAAAGAATGTGAGTGAATAAGTAATCATTAAATAAATCAATCCACTAACCTCAAGCTAAGTAAAAGAGTTAATGTTAAAGAGTAAAACTAATATCCATTTAAATGGAAACCTATTTGAGTAACTAGAAGTATTCATAATAAGGTGTTTCCTCTCATGTCAAAAAGGTTTTGTGACTTTTCAAAAAAGTCTTTAGATGCTCCAGTGTTATTATAAAGTAAGTGTTATGCATTTCTTTCAATAACGGTTACAAAAATGTTTGAAATTTGAAACATCTTTCTTATATATATTCACTTTATGCATAAGGTTGAATTTCATAGATTGAGCTAAAGTTTGAAGGAATGTGGCATTGGATTAAATTAGTTTATGATTTGATATGAGTAACTAAAGCCTTAAAAATTGATAAACCTTGTAATTGAATAAATAATGGAGAGTCTTAATTGATCTAATTGATTTGTTAAATTCATTCTTATAATTGCCACCTACTTAAGTTAAAAGTAAACAAATTAATTTGTTCAAGGGCAAGCAAATGCTTAAATATGGTGGAATTTGATAAGTTCTAATTAGGTTGCATTTTTAATATCATTTTGAGAGCATTTTTCTTATGTTTGGATCTTTTTTATTAAATTTGGTACTCAATATGGTTTATATTTTTTTTTGCAAACCTTATTTTAGCTCTTCAACAAAGAAGGAAGGAATTTGGCAAGTTAAAGCCAAGTTAAAGAAGATTTGGCATGATCTTGGATGAACAGGGTTAAATAGGGACCCATGCTTAAAACATAGTTCAAACATGGTCCCTTGCTATGTTTCATATATATTACTAGTTCATTTTTTTTCTTAACAAACTATCCACATGAACAAACATGTTTATGGCCTTTAGACTAGTATTTCCATTATGAACTGCTAGATGCATGATTGAGGAGTTACTAAGCCTAAATGGGTGTAAAATAGACCTATGTTGGCACTGATATTTTTGTAAGATACTATTTTTCTATAATTATGAAGAACACAAGACCAACATAGGTCCGTATTAGGTGTGATACTCTAAATTTTTAGGATTTTTTGAGATAAAAGGGAGATTTTAAGGAATCAGAAGAGGGAGAGGAAGAGATTAATCAAAAGGAGCCATATTGGATCATCTTAGGATAAGACCGAAGAAACTTTAGATAAAAGAAGGGGTTTCTAAATGAATATTAAGATTTCAAAATCCATAAGAATTGATTTATTTATTTTTATGTTTTTTCTTGATTTTTGATGGTATTCTTATTGTTAATATGAACTAAATTTGTATATATCTAGATGGGATAAAACTATTGTTTTGGATTAATTCTTTGGTTGACAGTGCATGTCGAGTGCACTGTAAAATTTACCTAACTCTGCACACTAAAATTTGTAGTTGTGGTGAGTTAGGAGCGAATCCATAGGGAATGTTTAGTTAATTTTTGTAACCAAATTAATTGATGTAAGGAAAATATAAGAGGGGGTTTTTGGATTTTAAACAATTTAGAAATTGAAGTAAAAGTAAACTATCGAAAACAAACTAAAACAAACAATCGAAAATGAGCAAGTGTCGAATATAAGTAAGGTCCGATTTTAGGGTCAATCTCGGCCTAAACACTATCAAATATATTCCATCATCCTAATGTCTGTACACCTCTCTTCAGACTATTGATCTAAGATTAATAGTGTGCTCTGCTAATCCCGGTTTTCCCTTAGGTTGTTTTTAATTAAGAAATGATCAATAATTAAACCTAACTACCGAATAACCTAGGATACGATCTCTAGATTCAATTTGATAGTAGCATTATGAAGTGGAAAACAATCAATATAGGCAGTAACCTCACACGTTCGAGTTATCTAACCTAGGTTATGTTGTTTCTAATGATCCAAGACCATTAGATGCTACTAATAAACAACAAATGTAACAATTACATATTACATTCAACGTTATAGAAATAGATTCATAATAGAACAATCTCAATAACATATTAAGATCATTCATACAAAAACTCAATTCAATCAACATAAACAACATAACAATCTGAAAAGAGATTAACAACATTAATCAAGATGAAATAGCTTAACTGTGACTTGATGTCGATATCACTGTTGAACTGACGTTGGGAAGTTAGTCTTTTATCTCCTCTTTCAAGCTCTAAAAATCAACCTTTGTCGCCTCCATTTATGTTGAAAAACAAAGAGAAATTGGTGAAGAAGCTATTGTCTTTGTCATTCCTCCTTCCTCATTTTGAAAACTAGTGAGAAGATGGTGATGAATGGTGTCAATGGATTGTTGTCTCCTCATTCCATTTTTAAAACCCAAAAGTATTTGATGAAGAATGGTGTCTATAGAGGTTCAGCTGCTGTCTCATTCCTCTCCAAGAAGAATGGTCTTCGATTCTCACAATTCTAGCCCCCACACTCCTTATTTTATTCTCCAAAATGCAACAACCTTTCCACTCTCTTTTTACGATAAAAACTAGCTTCAAATTAGTGGAGAGATGGCCTAATCGAATAGGATAAGATGATCCAACTGTTTCCCTCTCCTTTGGTTTTCCTCTTTGTTTTAGTTGTCCCTTCTTTTATTCTCCACTTGCTCTAATCTTCTTCTTTGTTGTTCCATGAAGACAAGTGGATGTTATTGTTCGAAAAAGACTCAATTATAATGCTTTCAACTCACTTTAACTCCTTTACTTTCGAATTATGCCTAAAACCACATATGAGTCAAAGTGAGTATCATAAGCAATTTCAAATCATTAATTGTTAATTGTTATGGAATAATTATAAAATCAATTAAGCACATATCATTGATAAAATGAAAGTCCTAATTTTCATCAAGAATTATTCTTGATTACTTATTGTGATAAAATTGAGATATCTAACATTTTTGTAGAACTTTCGATTTCATACATAAGGAAATCATATTTATGAATATATCTAACAAGATTTACATAGAATCCTAGAGATAGGACCATATAAATTTTCTGGGTTAGAATCAAATATATCAAGAGAATTCATAAATCAAATCAATGCATTCTTAATGGTTCTAATTAGAAAAAGATTTCATTTAACCAACTTAAGGATATAGCTAATATTTCTTGATAAAAATATAGTCGTAACGTTGGAATTTTTATTGGTCTAAAAAACAAGGGTTAATCATCAAATCAAGATAAATTTAGGCATAGAAAGGTTCTAGGGGGATTCTTCATCTCCATCTTGATTATTAAATGAATGCTTCATTATTGTTCATTGCTTTGGTTTGTTATTTCACATTAATAATTTTAGTTTCATAATTTTTCTCTTAATTTAATCATTCATTATGTTATATTAGAAAATAGAAAGATAGTAAGTACTAGTAATTGCATAACTTATAGGATCAACACTTATATTCATGAAGACAATACTATAAGAATGATACATGCACTTGCCTTGTGATCTTTAGTTTTGATTAGATACATACATTACATCACTAAATGTTTGGTAAATTATAAAAAAGTTAGATTCTAAAGTCACTCAATTCACCCTGTCTCACTTTTAAGTGCCTTTTTTTCTAACATAAAATGTATTTTTATGCCAATTAACATTTTATTTTTCTAATTATGAATGAACTTAATATTATTGGTTCCTATGGCATATAAGAGGAAGGATAATTGGTTATGTGTAAATTTAAACCATTTTAAAGTTATCCAAGTTATAAATGTGAGTTTATGTATATGTTAAGCCAAGTTATCAATCAATTCAAGCACATAAGTATACACAACAACAATTGGTAACCTTAAATGTCAAAGAGTGTAAAAGAGATGACATAACAAATTTCATAGTGGTTCAGCCTTCCTTTGACCTACATCCATTTCCTAAGCTATTCTTAGAATATCAATCTACTAACTCTTTGATGGTGGACGAAAACACTTCTTATAAGTTTGTTCCTTCCAAGTTAAGAGAAACCACTATAAATTGTCTTCCTTTGCATAAATATAAAGAGTAACATTATTTATGTTATAAAAATAAATGAATCACAAAGCAATACTAAAAGAAATCACTAAGGTAAGTGGACTAATCATTTTCTCTAGTATAGTTTAGTTAGTCTAGTATCAATATAAGGACTGTGATTACTATCGCTAATAAATTTTCTATTGTCTAATCTAATAAAGTGAATGGTTGAGTGAAAGAAATAATCAAATAAACTGAAATATCAATTTAGAAATACCAAATCAAAGGGATAATTAAGGATAAAAAACAAGTTGATAAATAAGATCTAAATAAGGATTCCCTTAAAACTTTTTTTCACTTGAATTTATCATATCTAATGATTAACTCTAGTTCCTTAAATTGATAGATATACCTAAGTTACAATTATACTCTCTATTAAGGTATAAAATTCTATTGTTAAATATTTTAACCACTTCTCTCAAATCAAAACCCCCTAAAAACGCATTAATGTGTTTTATGAATTCTCATGATAGATTTCAATCTAACTTAAAAGGATTATATGGTTATATATGTAGGATTCTGTTTAAGCCTCATTCTTTATATTGTGACCTAATTATATTTACAAGGCCTTTATGTTCACTACTTTAATCCTTTTTATGAATCTCAAATTGAACCTTCTTTTCTTGCTACTTTGATTCAATATAATTAATAAGCATAAATAATTCTGAAAAAATATAATGTTTTCATTAAATAAAGAAATCAACTCAAAGCATAATTCTAGGATACATCCCACCTAAATATATGTCCCCATTAGTTTACAATCAAACAAAGAAAACCCAAAATAAAAAATAAAGAATAGAAGAAATAAGATTGACTTCTTATGGCTTGAATCTTGAATTCTCTTGATCAATCTAAAAGAATTTTCTTGTTTTTCTCCAAGATTGTTTTCTTCTTATTCCCAAATGCTTTTCCTTAGCTTTCGATTGTCTTTTTAGTGTTTCTAGATGAACCCTCTTCTATTTTCTATTGTCCTCCTCTCTTAACCATGAAACCCTATAAATTTTAACCAACACAAGCTCAGCAAAAGACAATATTAGCCGTTGTATTACTTTACAGCTCTTTCAACTTCTTTTCTGTAACAATTACTACTAATACGAGTTAGAAGCACGAAATTGTGTTTCCCCTATGTTGGCTAACATAGCCAAAGTATGGTAGGTTATTGTCAGATTCATAGAGAAATAAAATGACTTCTTATTGAATATAGTAGGAACATAGGTCAATGTAGTAGCCATTTTATTCAGATAATAAACTATCCAAGGAATATAATGTGGCATGTTGGAATATAGTGAGCAATATGGTACTATATTGGTACTATGTTCTAATTCCTTAAACTAAAATCTACCAAAGTTGATCCAATTTGACTCAAATCACGCTAAATTTACTCCGTCGTCATAAAGAGAGTGAAAAAAAGCACCAAATCCTATATAAACATCAAAACACAAGCATAATGGTATAAAAAATTATACTAAAAAAATACTGCAAAACATTTCACTATACTGAAGCAATTGCTTGTCCTCAAGCAAATAAAATTAATTATTTATAAATTAAGTAGGAGGTAATTCCAAGAGAGCATTCAACCACTCATTTGCATCAATCAAGATTCTCCATTATGACAAGAAAATCAAATTAATTACTTATAACTTAAATAGAAGGCATTTTTGGGAAAGCATGCAACCACTCAATCACATCAATCAAGATTATCCATTATTCATTCAATTGCAAAGTGCATCAAATTATCAAGCATTTAGTTACTTGCACCAAATCATATATCAATTCAATTTACTCAACAATCCTTTAAAATATAACTTAATCCAAAAAATTCATTTTAATGTATAAAATTCATTTGGTTGCACTACTTTGATGAACTCAAAGCACACATATGTAAAATATGCTTTTTTGGAACATCTTATTCCAATGAAAGAATCACTTTTGAACAGTGGTAATGAAGCCCCCAATACCAATAGAATCAACCTAGTAGGAAATCTAGGAAGAAGTTTGGTACATCTCTTGCTTAATGAATAGTCACTTGGAATGTTAAGGCTTTAATAACCCTAATAAATAATAAACTTTAAAGGATTTCCTAGTCCTTAGAAAGCCTTATTTAATTATTTTGGTTAAAACAAAAATAAAGTATACTCAATTATAAAAGAGAGTATGGTTTTTGAATAGGGATTGGAATAACTTAAGTAATCATAAGGCTAAATATAATGGCCATATCATAATCTCTTTTGATCCTAAGGTTTTCCGTCTATAACACTAAAGCTTCTCTAATTAATTTATTAAATATAAGGTCAATGTAATACATTCTCAATTATCTTTAAATGTTATCGTGGTATACATTGCTAATTTTGAGTTCTAGATGAAGTAATTATAGATAGATATGGATTCTCTAGGGGTGAACTCCTTTACTCCTTAGCTTCTAACGAGAGATTTCAAATGCACCCTTCCTTCCTAGGAGGTTGATAAACTTAAAGTTAAATTTGAAGCATAAGAATAAGGATTTTTCAAACTTTATAAGAGATTTGGAGATGATTGACCTAAGATACCCATCCAAGAACTTTACTTTTAATAATAGGAAAAGTAGGATCTACATTTTTATAAAAGAAACTAGATAGTACCTAGTTAATTCAACTTATATGACTTCATTCCCTCTAAGCGTTGCTAATTTCTATAATAATCTCACATCTAACCATACTCCTTTAGTAACCTAGTATAGAGGACAATAGTAGGAATATCCTTTTCTGGGTTCATTAATGCACAACTTTTAAGTATTTTGACCAATTAATTGAACCTTTCGAATTTATATGAAGTATTAACATTATATTTATTCGAGAGGAGATAGATTGTGAACAAATAAAAAATAAGAAGAAACATAATCTAATTTTTTTGCTTTTACATACTTTATAAGATATATTCTTCACTAATAAAAACTAACTGAACCTAGTTTCGAAGAAGTAACTCTTAAAAGGATGAGTGCCGATGTAGGGAGATCACAGACCTATATTTGTGTGTAAAAGATAAAAGGTAATTAAACTAAAACTTAATTAACTTTACAAAAAGAGAACTAACCTCACAATAGAGCAGTAAAAAGTAGCTTTTAAAGCTCTAATAGGATTTGAAATTGTATGGCTAACAATCCCTCTGCTATAAACCTTAAGCAATTTGAGATTGTAACTCTAAGGCACTATATGGCTTCCATGGAGAAATATTACTCTCAATTGAGGAAGAAGTCCAAAATCTTTTGGTTGAGGGATAGTGGTAGAAAAATACAATTTTACCATAATGTCATTCAAGCTGGAAGGAACATGAAAAAAAATTGTTTGCTTACAAGTTTATGATTATTTAGTTATAAATGATTAGAAGGGATTGAAGGAAATAGCCTATAAGCATTTCTAAAATCTACTAAGAATAGAGTTGGAAGTGAATCCCTTACCTTATGAATTTAGATGTTTTTTAGACAATTCTTTTCTTGTTCACGTTGGAGCTGAACTTGTTAAGGATATTGCCAGAGAAGAAATTAAGGAAACAATGTTTACTTTACAATCTATCAAAGTTCCTAGTCTAGATGGATTTAACAGGTAACACAGTTATTAATTCAATGATGGAATTCTTTAGCAGTAGAAACCTCTTGAGAGAGATGGAAAAACTTATATTTGCTTAATTCCTAAAGTTACAAATCCATCCTCATTACATAAATATAAACCTATCTCATATTTGAATGTTATTTACAAGGTGATCTAAAAAATAATAGGTACTAGACTGAAGGGAGTGTTTAAATAAATTATTATTAATCCTTATCAAGGTGCCTGTATAGAAGAAAGGATCATTGGGGATAATATATTGATTGTTTAATAACTATTTCAAAGTTATCATAAGAAGAAAGAAATTATGAGTTGTGCTTGAAGATTGACTTCAATGAGGCATTTGACTCTTTAAATTGGAATTTCTTGTTCATCTCAACGAAAGCTTTTGGCTATCCCTTCAAATTTATCAATTGGGCTGGGAAATATATTTCATTTACTTGCTTCTCCATATTGTTTCATAAAGAACTGACAAATATCTTCAAAGTAGTTAGAGGTCTAAGGAAGGGAGATGTCATATTTATCTTCCCTTCACATGGAAATTTTCAACAAACTCATTAGATTAACATCTCTAAGGAGCCCAGGTTTAAATTCCATAACAAATATAATAAAATTAACAATTTTAATCTCTCTTTTATAGGAGATTTGTTACTAATATATGGAGCTACACCTAAATCAGTTACATTACTGATCAATTATCTTGAGTAATTCAAACCTTTATCAAGCTTGTACTTCAATCTAAGGAAGAGTTCCTTTACATATCTGCTAGATCTAATGATAATGTTGATCTTCTAGTTATCTTTAAGTGATTCAAGCATAAATAGCTTCCTTTTAAATGTATGGGTACCTATAACTATTAGGAAGCTAACCTACTCTGATTGCACTTATAGTTTAAATTTATAGAAGATTGAATAATTAATGTAACAAAGCACTATTTTATAGAGGACGGCTCCAATACTTAATAATCTCCATATATATCGATGCTCCAATATAGTGCTTCTAAAAAAGATAATAAAGATCATAAATAATAAAATATTCCAAAGTGAATTGATCAGACATATGGTTACTAAAGGAGAATAGAGGCTTAGGAATCATCTAAATCAATATCATGAGCAAATATTTACTTATTAAGAGACTTTGGAAACTATACACTAACAGAAAGTCTTCTTAGGTCAAATAAGTTCACTTATGATTTTTAAAAGGGGAAAGCATATGGCCAATTAGCATAAAGTCTAACACTTCTTAGACCCCTAGATAAATACTTTTGGTAAGACAGCTAATAAGCCTAACCATCAAGTGGAGAGTTAAAAATGGCATAGATACTTACTTCTATTTTATAATTAGAATAACCTAGGACCTTTGTATAATTTTCAAGATTTTTAGAATGTCAAATCAATTATTGTAATTAACACCATGGTGGAAGCAATCATTTGCAATATTAGGTGGAGTTGACATGCTTATACCACTAAGAGATTTAGGGAAATCATAGAGAATTTTCCTATGATTCCTCTAGTTCATTCTAGTAGGGATCTATCTCTTAACTACATGAAAAATCTTTAGAGTTTATAAACTCTTCATATAGGGAGCTACTCTTAGGGCCTCAAACTTAAACCTTTTTGGCATAAACTAGTATGAGATTTAAGCTTAATCCCTTTTTCCATTTTTGTCTTTTATCTTACAATCAAAGGGAAAATGGGAATGAAAGATTCACTTAAACTACATTAGGTGGATCCAATATATGTGTTTAGTCATGTCAATAATGAGAACCTTTTCCCCAATCTCTGGAATCATATTCTCAAGCTCAGATAAACTCTACTATAGCTTCACCCTGTGGTCTAATGTCATCTACTATGCCACTAAAATCTAGGATTAAGTTAAAGGAGATCTAAAAATGTTTAGGCTAGCATTTAGAGTAATGATTTATTACATTTGGATTGAAAGAAATCAAAGGATTTTCAATAATAGGGAATCCAGTGTTGAAACTATTACATAAAGACTGATAGAGAGAATTATAATAGTTACAATTGCTAGGGAAATTCCTAAATCCTTGAGTTAAAATCTTATTAATCTGTGGAAGTTTTAGTAGGGATAAGCTTTCTTTTACTGCACTTTGGAGCGTCGTAATTGTTTGTTGTTAACTTAATAGGATGTTATTTTCTAAGAAATTTTTGTTAGTTTAACTTGCTATTACTTTGGAATGTCAGATATAACTTATAGCAACTATTTGAGCTAGCTTTATAAATTCATTACATATTTTCTAAAAAACAATCTATTTGACCAATCTATAATCAACCAAATGTTTGACCAATGATTGTTTAGAAATCACACAAATTTTTTCAAAAAAATGAGCTTCAATCCATTTAAAGCTAACCTAACATAATGGGGTTTTTAGTCGACTGAAATTTAATTCATGTTTAAAATTATATTGTTGAAAATGAATACGGTTGACCTAATTCCCCTAAATTAGTAATGTTAGAATTTTCTCACATTTCACAAAATGACTAACCTATCACTCCATCAAAACCAAACTTCATGTTTTCAAAATTTGTTAATTTTTAAAAAATTCATTAAGCCTTGATTAAATTATTATACTTAAAATTAAAAATATATGACGTTGAAGATCAATTTGAAATCTTTTGTAATTTAAGCCCCTAAGTGTTTCGAAATAAAGAAATAGAGGGTTGCAAAGAAAAATTACATTGCATATAACCTGAGTTGATCATAATTCATCCTTGATATCTTGACTTGACTTATTCATCACGTGGTTTTGCTTTGATATTTAATTTATTTTTAAAGTAAAAGATTCATTAAAACTCAATAAAGGATTCAGTACAAAAGTAATGGAAATGTAAGACTACAATAGAGACAAGCTCACTCTACCTAGAACAAAAGCAACAAACATCACATGATTGTAATCCACTCAATAAGTCCCTTTTAGCTATGATTTGAGCTCCATCTTCTTGTCAAGGATAAATTAAAGGATATTGAATCATAAAGTTAAATAATTTCCTTTATCCAGCAAAAAATTATGAGAGCTAACTCATGGCTGTCCCTTTTTGTATTTTTGAACAATCCATTGTTTCTTTCCCTCTATATGGTATACACTGAATAAGTTACAAATAGATGTTGGATCGCCTATGGCTCGGGTATTCACAATACGTAGCAGAATGGACCATATTACACAACAAAAGTATAATCGAAACTACACAACATGTATGGATTTACCTCTTGACGTGGGTTGGTATTTGTTTTCAGATTTGTAGACGCTGTAACACGCGAACGTCCTCTACCGGTATCCACACGAGGATGAACGATCTGAGCAGCGGCTAATGTGTACTAGCACGTTCCAAAACACCTTTTGAACGCCGCATAATTTTTCTCTCGGAAGAAGAACGAACAGCTGGTGGCTAGGGTTTTTCGTCTATCTTTAATAAGACATAGGTTCTCTATTTATATAGAAACCCTAATCCCTATTCCTTAGGAATAAGAATATCATAATCCTAAACCTATTAGGATTATGGAAGCCCAATAAGTTTCGGCCCATATTATATCTTATATAATAAAAGCCC